>JACEIK010005272.1:72693-83329 GCA_018107945.1 Datura stramonium
CACTTTAGATATTTAAGATCACACTAGAAATGGATAGTTAGAGGAATGGGTCCAGTCCCTGTGGGTTCGACAATCCGATTCTTAAAAAGAGCCACTATATCTTGCACCACCCGTACACTTGCGGACGCGCTCGATGTGAAAAATATTTGTCAAATTATTGGCACTCGATGCGGGCTACGTCAGCGATCTTAGTGCCAGCATAAATCTAATGCCCCTGAACATTTTTAAGAATTTGGGACTTGGAAGCATAAAGCCTATGTCTATGAGGTTTCTCATGGTGAATCTTTCCATAGAAAAACCTGTGGGGGTATTAGAAGATGCGTTGGTGAGCGTGGATAAACTCATCCTACCAGCTGATTTCGTAGTCCTTGATTCTGAAATGGATGTGGAGCTACCCATTATTTTTGGGAAACCATTGCTCGCTACGGGGAGAGTTGTGGAGCTAAGGGAGCTCATGTTAAGAGTTGGATATGAAGAAGTCACCTTCAAGGTGTGTGGTTCAGCTAAAACTCCCGATGAATGCAAGGTGATCGGGGTGTTTCAAAAAGAGGATGAGGGTAGACGAATTGAGACGAAAGAGACAGAGTCGGAGTGTTATACCTCAGAAGACCCAAAGATTAGACCCAAGATTTGAAATGGGGAAAAACTGGAAATTTTTATTGCAGTCTCAGGGCGAGTCATCTCACAACTCATGAGGACATCCCACGAGTCGTCAGTTGACACGTGGGGAAGGCCTATGTTTTGAGATGAAGTCCTGGAAGAGTTGAGACCCCACAGGCGAGGCCATGACTCGTGGTCAGGACCCACGAGTCGTTGGGTCAGCCATGGGGAAGGAAAAATAGTTGGGAAAAGGAAAGATGTACAGTGTACCTGAAGGAAGTCCTCACAAGTTGTTGTCATCCTTAACGATTCGTGGGGTGAGTCGTTAGCAGGCTTGGAGTCCAAAGTTTGGAAATGAGACAGTGTACTCAACGACTAGTGACCACGAGTCATGACGTGACCCGTTACGAGACTAGAATGATAAATGATACAGTGTTCTTGAAGAGTAGAGTGACGAGTCCTCAGGTCGTCCGTTAGGACCACTTGGCAGTTAATTTTCTGCGAATTAGTAAGGGCCTTTTCGTAAGTCCTAAGTTCCTAAGGCCTAAACTATGTCATTTTAGCCTATGAAAGGTGGATTTTAGAGGGGGAAACTATCCTAAGTCTTCATTCATGCATGCAAGAGAATAGAAGAGTGATAGAGAGGTGATCAAAGGGTGATTCAAGATTTTCTTCTTCAATTTCTTTCAATTCCTTTTTGGGAATTCAAGGGAGAGTAAGATTTAATGTCCATCAGGTACGTAGGGTTATGAATGGGTGGTTTCTTCCACACCCATGCCCAATCCCTCTCTATAGAGTATGAAATTCTATGATATACCTATGGTTTTTTACCCAAATGCATGAACTATCTATTTCTACACATTGGTATGTATTAATTATGATTGTATTATTGAATTATGAAGCATGGGCTGATTTTATAATGATTTCAATTAAAATTATGTTTCTAGCCTTATGAATTTTGAAGCCCATTGACGAGATGATCATGAAAAGTGAGATTTGTGAAGTATATGTGATAATGATGAGATATTATAATAAAAAGCATGATTTGAAGCTACCCATGTTTATAATTATGTTTTTGATGAGAACTAAGTATTTCTAAGTATGATAAAGCTTTATGCAATGCCCACATATTAAGTTTAAATGATGATTTTCCCGAACTAAGCTTATAATATTGTTTTGAAGCGAAGAATCCCAAATTTATATTCTATATTGTGGTATGTTTTGAGTTAAGTCTTCCTATGCATAGCTTACCACATCGTTTTGGAGCAAAGGCTCCCAAGTGTGTTTTCAGCTTCTGGTATGTTTTGAACTAAAGCTTCTCATATACATGATTTCGTATTTGAGATATAGTTGTGTATTGAGCTTCATCAATAGACGATGTTGAGCTTCTTTATATATGATGTAGAGCATATGCATATTTTTGGGAGTATTGTCTAGCACCGAGTAGGCTATGGGTCGATCACCCTATGCCTCAGAACTATGCGGCAACGTAGGTTGATACTATTATATGATTTGGAACCTCCCTTGTGAGCTTGCCTTTCCCGAATGGTCCTTCAACTTGATATTGATATCATGGTAGAATCCGTAGCCCTGACAAGGTTTTGGACGACTCTGTCCACTTGACTGTAATAGTCGGGACCACATAAGCTCTATCGTTGTATATCGGTTAAAAGACGAGTCTCCTATTGTTCCTCATAACTTCAGATAGCATATTCATTACTTACGATATTTATGTAAATGCATGTTCTAAAGCACGTTTGACTCAATGTTCAGCTTTTACTTATAAATGTCAAAATTCAGCTTTGAGTCAATCGATTCAGTTATGATGTTATGAAGTATGTTATATCATGTTATGAAGAGATCATGATTTCAGAAAGAATTCTTGCAAGTCCTACACTCAGTTTACTGATGTTTATGTTTAAATTATGCATTCTTCTTAAATGATTTTACTTACATTAGCAGTTTTACTTACCTTGCATACTCGGTACATTGCACGTATTGACTGCATACTTTTTATGCTATATCGTTTCATGATACAGGACCCGAATCTCAGGTTCATCCCCACTCTTAGATAGCTTACTAGAATTAGCGTGTGCTTTTTGGTGAGTCCTCATCTTCCGAGGACTAGACTATCCATCTTTTCTTTATGTATTTCAGTTTCAGCTTGTTGAGTTAGTTGGGGTCTTGTCCTATCAACTTGTCATGATTAGAGGCTATTCAGATATATGTATGTATTTAGCTTCGGATTATATATTATGATGTTATACTCAAGTTAGACTTCCACTATAATTATATTTATGGTTATTCAGTTCTTGATGAGTTAGATGTATGCTAATGCCATGGGTCGACTTGGGGTCTTTCGGGGATCCTGGTCCAGTGTCGTGAACCGGGCCTCCGTTCGGATCCTGACACGGAGGATGATCCATTGAAGAAGAATTGTTAAATGAGATCTACATCATGCCACGACGTTAACTAAGGCACTTCTTGGGAGGCAACCTAAGTTTTTTATTTGATATATTTTATGTCTTTGTTGTTTTTGTTTTTGTAGGATCAATGAAGTGAGGAGCAAAGAAGGAAAGAACTACAACAATGCGGGAAACGCTCTGGACCGGAAAATCAGTGATCTAGAAGCGCAAACGGCTGCCTCATGATACAAGAAGGCAGAAAGCTGGGAGTTTGAGCATTGGACTGGCGGACACACCGGCGAATTTCCTAGGATAAAACTTGTACCATCGGTCAATCATAGTTACACCACAAATTAACTAAAGCAGTGGGGGCCTATGCATCGATTCATCAGTGGTCCACCGACCCAATCTGGAAATCATCGACCAATAGCCGATTGTGAAACAGTGAACTGAGCATTATTTCAAGTGCAAAAGGTAAAGCGGCAAAACGTCGACTCAATTCGGTGAACCTCCGATATAACGCCTGTCCAGGTATGATTTTGTTTCAAAGTTTAAATAAAATATGGACCCACCTGACCCCAAATACTTGCTTGAACTGCCCTACCCTGCATAATATTCCCTTAGACCCCCCTTTGACAGATTTTTTTCACACCCTTTTTTGCCTTCCCAATACCCAACCTTTCTACTTTCCCATATTTCCCCCTTTCCCACCTTTTCACTTCCCACCAAGACATTAACTTACCTTTACTACCCCACCTTCTCCTTAACCTATCACTATCTAACCTTCCTCCTATAAAACCTCTTACTTCCTTCACTAAAATTCTCACTACACTTATCCACACTCACATCCCCCTTCTCTACTACACAAACCTCTGCAGTTGCCACAGCTGAAAGTTGCTAAGCTCCCGCAAGCTAGTCTCTGCAAAAATTCTTTCGTAAAGTGTGGTAATGTATCCTTTTCTCTTTTATGTTCTCATCAATGGAACATTAATTTTTTTTATATGTCTTGAAAGTGCCTTTCCTTCTTATTAGATTCATGGTTGGTGCTCTATTTGTTAAAATTTCTAGGGGATAGAAGTGTATGGCTAAAATGGGTATGGGATAGGTGTGACATTTGTGTGAATTTTAATGGGGTGAAGTCTGAGTAACCTACTAGGATTGAAATTTCATGTTGTAATACCCTAGAAATGCCTAAGACTAGACCGGGGATTTAAAAAAGGATGTTGGCAGAATTTGGGAAAAATCTCGCAAGACGGGTCACCTAACGAATAGTTGGTCCAACCAATGGTCCATGGTAAGCCCTCGTGGTGAGGTATGACTAGGTGTCAGTTGTAAGTAACGGGTTAAGTAATGATCCGTTGTTCTCTAAAATGAGTCATTGTTTGGAGTCATGGTGGTNGGGGGGGGGAGGGAGTAACGGGTCGTGGGATGACCTGTTGTAAGGAGCAACGGGTGGTCGTGGTAAGATGTTTTGGGAAGGAGTAAAAAAATCTCCAGTCCATGTAATGGAAAGAATCCATGACTCGTCGGAACAAGGAATAAGTCATGGTATGGCTCGTGGAAAGACTTGGTTCAGGTTTTCTGTGCGAAAACAACGGAAAACATAATGACTTGTTGTCTGGAGGGACGACTCGTCCTGTCGAGTCATGGGTTCGAACCTGAGGAAGTGAAGTTGGGAAGTGGATCTAACAGACGGATACCACGATTCGTTTGTATCAAGGAATGACTCGTTGGACCGTCCGTGGTTTCGGCTAGTGAAGAAATTTCAAGAATTTCATTAAGGGAATTTTTGTCATTTCTATGCTCTAAGGTCCTATACTACGTTATTTTAAGTTATTTTCAGAGTGTATTAAGATAGATTAAGTCATTCTAACCTATTCAAAACCCATGCATGCAAGTTAGAGAGAGTTAGAGAGGAGATCAAGCTTTAACTCTTTCAATTCTTCTCAAATTCCTCTTGGGCAATCAAAGAAGTGTAAGAATCAACTGTAATCAAGTATGTAAGGTTATGAATGAGTGTTTTCGTTCACACCCATGCCTAATCTCTCCTAATTCATGAAGTTTTGTTTAAAAATCTTATGGGGTTTTATTTTAAATCTTGTGGAATCCTAATGATCTATCCATGGGTTATTACTTCTTAGGTTTTACACCATATTTTATGAATTATGATAAGATTTTTAAAGTAATTCAATTATAAATTTATTGATTTAAATTTATATTAAATTATACCCAATCATACGTGTTCTATGACAAATTGAGTTATGATTTTACCTTGAATTTGATGACTCTTCAACCCCTCATGATTTATGACCTATGATATGGGATTATTCAAATGCCTGTTATGAATTTGTGATTTAAAAATCATATATATGATCTACAAATATGCATGAACCTTATGATTTACAAATTATGATTTTGGTCGACCCACGAACCTTACTCTCATGGCTAGTTCACGTATTTACAAGCATGCTTATGATTATCAGGATATAACTAGCCCATGAATCTTATATATATTACACTGTGAGCACTATATATGTTTTGGGAGTAGTATTTAACATCGAGTAGGTTCGGGGCCTAGGTTTTGCCTCGAATCTTAGAACTACGTTCTACCGTATGACATGACTGGACCTCCCTTGAGACTGTACTCTTTGCCCAAATGGGACTTTCATGTGTGATATCATGCCCTTCATGGTTCTACCCTTGGAAAGGTATGAACACCCTCCCGAATAGGGATTTACAGGTCGGGCTCAATGTGTGCTCATATAGGGTATTGTCACGCCCCGCCTTGGGAGGCATGACTAGCACCTGGTGCCCTACTAGGACCTGGACTAGCTGAGCCTGAGCACTTCTGGTGCCAGGCTGGCTCTAACTCTGGATTCAAGAAAACGACGAGCTATATAACTGTTGCAAATATAGCCTTCGGCCGACTAGGCCTATAGCCACCTGTAAGAAAAGAACAGCTACCCAGAACAACTGAATCAATAGGGAACCTATGCGGGCCGACAAGGCCACCATGCTGTCTAGTTATTTCTGAATCAAGAAAACAAGTGCTAAACTGCTGCATGAACAATAAGATCACCACTTCACACTGAATAAGGCCCCACACGGCCTCACACGAGCGGTACAGCTAACCACAGGGAATATACAATCTGCAAGCCTCTAAGAATACTGATAAGATGGTCGGGACAGGGCCCCGACCTACCCATAATGTACAAGAAAGAAAAGGAATAAACCTCTAGCTATCTAGCTCTGGATGACAGGAGCTGATGACTCTGTGTGCTAGCTGGAATCACGAGGGATCGACTCCTCGTCTATGAGTACCTGCAGGCAAGTAATGCAGCGCCCCCAAGCGAGCGTCAATAACACTGGTACCGAGTGTGCAAAGAAAACTGAACATAACTGAAGTTAAAAAATAAACTGGTAGTTACTGAAATGACAGAGGATAGCTAAAACTGTCTGGAATAGCAGAATCTATACCGAACTTAATTGTACTGGAAAGAAGATAAGAATCATACATGTCGATGCGACGTCCTACTATTTACCAATTTAATAAGTAACATATATGTATACATATCATACAAGAACCTATACCAGCCCCCATAAGTCAGAAGGTGCCAATCAACATGCAATCTATATACCCCTACTCGGGTCAAACCATCAAAAAATAAATTCACTCCACTCACCTACTAACATCGAGCACCCCGCCGGCCCCCTAGGTATGCAACTTTGGCTCTCTGGCCCCCTGACTATAACTGTATATGAGTCTGGAGGACTGCTATAACTGTAATATGAGATCTGTATCTATAATCTATAATCTGTGTCCTGGGCGCAATCGCTCGATAAGGTATGCTATAATGCTGATTAGCCTGCTATGGGGAATGCTGCATCCAATCTTCGGCCTACTGCGAATGGCATGCCACTCCTTGGAGTGATGTATCCCCACCCTCTGGCGGGCGATTCGACACAACTATTAACTCTGGGCGGCAAGGAAGCTCTAAGGGTTCCCACATATCACAAACAAGTCTCAACAACAAACAGTAACCACATATAACATGTATATTAAATCTGAAAATACTATCCATGTTCTGATATTCTATTTTGAATCTTTTGATTAATTAAACTGAATCTTATACTGATTTACTGACTTTTATTCTGGATATTAAATAACAATACAACATACTTAATACTCGGTTTCTTGAACCTCCTTTTGGAATTTATTCTATTTTACTATACCAGAATTAGTAACTTGCCGAACAAACTAGCTTTACATACCTTAGTTTCTTACTTCTGGACTAACTGATGTAACTCGGCCAATATCTAGCTATTTCTTCCAACTATATTCACATTCATATAAATTAGAACTAAATTCATAAATATTCCAGAAGAAAATGCTACTTTGAATATATATATAGCCCAAACTTTAACTTATCGAAAAACAACCGAAAACTTGCTATTTCTCGAAAGTCCAGAAGGGAGAAATACTCACTTTAGGGCTAGGAGTATATTGACACTAATTTGGAGCAATTCCACTTACCTTANTTTCTCGAAAGTCCAGAAGGGAGAAATACTCACTTTAGGGCTAGGAGTATATTGACACTAATTTGGAGCAATTCCACTTACCTTAGCTCGGTAGGACGACCTTACGCCGGCCGAATTTCACGAAAATAACTCCGAAGGAATGCTCCCTGCAGCTTAATACTTCACTACCCAAGATTAATTCGAGTTTGGATCGCGTTTAATAGCGTAAATGGAAGGAATTTCATCAAAACCTCTCGTGCCCTCTGTTTTCTGGTTTGTTTTCTGAAAATTATGATAATTATCTTAAAAAAACTGAAGTGGAGGCTTTATATAGTTGAGGCTGAACCTCACCTCCGTGGTACGTTGGCCATCACGGAGGTGAGCCCTCCGTGACACGTTGGCCATCACGGAGGGGGTCTGCCCAGCCTCCTCTTGCAATGGTTCGACGCGGCGCTTGTCCGGTCTTTCCCCGGGCCTTTTTCTAGCATGTATGACATTCTAAAACTCTTAACCAACATGCAAATAGGCCATCCAAAATGTCAAGAATTTAAGGGGTGTAACATCCTCCCCCCCATAAGAACATTCGTCCTCGAATGTAAACTTCTACTTGCAAGAATTTCAACTCACTTGACTTATTCTAGAAAAAATTTGCCAGAGTTTCCCCTGTAATATGGACTATCTCAAAAATCCTGAAACTCAGAAAAGTCCAATACAAGTACATCACATAATGCTATAACATTCATTTTATTAAATTGAAGACAACATCTCACTTTTGCACGTGAATATAAAGCAACAGTAATAACAACATACCTCTGGCTGACTAAGTCTAAAATAACTGAGGATATCTTGCTTTCATATCTTCTTCTGCCTCCCAAGTCATTTCCTCTCGGTTCCTGTTACGCCATAACACCTTGACAAAAGCAACATCTTTAGTTATCAACCTGCGAATCTTCCTGTCCAGTATGGCTACTAGAACCTCTTCATAAGCTAGGTCTTCCGTAACCTCGACATCCTGAACTGGGACAACTCTAGAGGGGTCTCCTATATACTTCCTCAGCATGGACACGTGGAAAACTGGGTGAACAGACTCTAATTCTGGAGGTAAGTTCAACTCATATGCCACTTGGCCTATTTTTTTGCGGATCTGATAAGGCCCAACAAATCTCGGACTGAGCTTGCCTTTCTTGCCGAATCTCGTCACCCCTTTCATCGGACAAACTTTTAAAACACCCAGTCATTCACATTAAATTCTATGTTTCTGCGCCGCACATCAGCATACGATTTATGGCGGCTTGGAGTAGTTAGTAGGAGTTCTCTGATAAGCTTTACCTTTTCTTCTGACTGATGAATAATATCCGGCCCAATAAGCGCTGATTCTTCTACTTCAAACCAAGCAACCGACGATCTGCATTTTGCCCATACAAAGCCTCATAGGGCGCCATTTGGATAGCTGAGTGGTAACTATTGTTATAAGAGAACTCAATATGTGGTAGATGCTCATCCCAGCTACCTCCAGAGTCCAATACACACACTCGTAACATATCCTCGAGCATCTGAATAGTGCGTTCTGCCTGTCCATCTGTCTGAGGGGGGAAAGCTGAGCTCAGGTTAATTTGTGTTCCCAGGCCTCTCTGAAATGATTGCCAAAATTTAGCTGTGAATTGCGCCCTTCTGTCAGAGATGATGGATATTGGAACACCGTGCAGTTTGACTATTTCTCTGATATATAACTCAGCATAATCTTCGGCAGAGAAAGAAAACCTTACTAGCAGAAAATGGGCTGATTTTGTCAGTCTGTCAACAATTACCCAAATAGAGTCATTTCTATGTCTGGTATGGGGTAATCCTGCTACAAAATCCATATTTACTGCTTCCCACTTCCAAAGAGGCACAACTATGTCTTGAGTCAATCCGCCTGGTGTCTAGTGTTTCACTTTAACTTGCTGGCAGTTAGGACACTGGGATACGAATTCTGCTATTTCCCTCTTCATACCTGTCCACCAATAGATTTCTTTAATATCACAGTACATTTTCATTGCGCTTGGGTGGAGATAATAGCGGGCATAATGTGCCTCGCTCATAATCTGCTGGCGAAGCCGTGAAATATCTGGAACACAAAGGAGGCCTTTACTTCTCAACACTTCATCCTCAGTTACCTGGAAATCCGGTTCTTTTCCTTGTTAAACTCTGTCTTTAAGCTGAACCAGGTCAGGATCTTGATATTGCCATTCCTTTACCTCCACAACTAATGACGACACTGTGGTGTTCTGAATTACCGCTCTGTTGTCCTTTGTTTCTGCTACACGAATGGCTAAAACTGGCTAACTGGTGTATTTCTCGGGCCAATTCCCGCTGCTCGGGCTGCAAGTACGCCAAACTTCCTATAGACTTATGGCTAAGGGCATCTGCTACTACATTGCCTCTGCCTGGGTGATACAGAATATTTACATCATAATCTTTCAACAATTCCAACCAGCGATGCTGCCGTAAGTTCAACTCTCTCTGGGTGAAGATATACTGTAGGCTCTTATGGTCAGTGAAAATATCCACATGAACTTAATACAAGTAATGTCTCCATATCTTTAGGGCGTGGATCACTGCGGCTAGTTCCAGGTCATGGGTAGGATAATTCTTTTCGTGTTTCCACAGTTTTCTGGAAGCATAAGCAATTACTTTACCATGCTGCATCAACACATCCTAACCCAATACCTGAAGCGTCACAATAAAATGCATAACCTTCTGTACCTTCTGGAAATGCTAATACTAGGGCGGAGGTCAACCTGTCTTTCAATTCCTGGAAACTCTGCTCACATGCCTCCGTCCACTGAAACTTTATTGTTTTTTACATCAGCTTAGTCAGAGGTGCAGCTATGGTGGAGAATCCCTCAACAAATCTTCTGTATTATCCTGCTAATCCCAGAAAACTGCGTACTTCAGTCGGAGTGGTAGGTCTAGGCCATGTTTTTACTGCTTCTATTTTCTTTGTGTCTACTTGTATACCAACATTCGACACGATATTTGATGAGCCCGCAAGTGTACGGGTTGTACAAGTAATATAGTGGCCCTTTTTAAGAACCGGAATGTCGAACCCACAGGGACTGGACTACGGGGTA
>JACEIK010005273.1:42493-53770 GCA_018107945.1 Datura stramonium
TCCAGTCCCTGTGGGATCGATACTTGGCTTACTTGAGCCATTTTACTACTTGTTCGACCACGTGCACTTGCGTGTAGTCATCTAAAGACCCGAACAATTAACAACAAATTCACATTTTGTAATTATTTATGTGACCTATTGCAAACAGTTTTATATGAACTATCGCAACAGTTTAATGTGACCATTTGCAACAGATTAGATTAAATAGTAGCACGTTAATTTCATATGTATTAAATTATATTATAATACACTTACAAATTATATAAATCACAAAATTATCTTTTTTCATAAACATTCATAATCCAAAATATCCACCAAGCAGCTAGTATTAATGACCGCCCCTTGAAGCAAAATTTTCAAATACAAATTATAAGTTTTACATGCTTTCAAGAGTTAGATAAAATTCAAAATGTTCGATATCAAAAAGAACATCAAAATTCGATCAATAATATTCCAAAATCTTCTCAAGCAAGGTCAAGGGTCACCATCATTTTCTTCTTCCCTTTCTTTATTTTCGACACCTACAAAAGAGGATAAATAATGTCATCACCCTTCAAGTCTGAAACAAGAAAAAAGAAAAAACATAACATGGTATTGAAATTACCCAACTTGCTTTTTCATACATGCTCGCAAAGTTGATACACAGAGAGAATAGGAAGGCTACTGAATGATCTCTGTAAATATTAGTTAATACTTATATATACAAAGCAAAAGCCTTTCATACACAAAACAAAAGCCAAAAGAATCATTGGGATTTCCATGGAAAGAACTGAAGATTGGAGCAAGAATCATCCCAAGTACGACTACACAAATCTTGATTTTTTTCCTTGTCCAAACTCTGTACCATCACAACACTTGTGCAACTATTCCAAGAGTCTCAAACATCTTCAAGTACTCTACTGCCGATGATTATTCCTGAATATTGTGAAGATCTCAATTGTACTGACTTATCTAATGCAAATATAGAAAAGGAAAGAAAACTAAAAAGGCATCATCAATGGTTAAAAAGAACACATCTGGCTATGAGATTGCAGTATGCTGAAAAGGCTTTGGAGTGAGAAAACACATCTTCATCGACTAATAACGTCAGATATGGTACCTGTTTTACTCCAAAAGCTAAAAAGGCTTTAGAGTGGAAAGATTATTTGAGCCTTTTTTTATGTTTCTGATGAAGATGCTGCTGCTCTTTGGCCTTCTGTTCTCAGGTTTGCAACATTAATTAATTATATAAGTACACGGACATATGAGTTTAATCGGCAGAATTCAGTAGCTTTTAGTCTAAAAATAGTAGCAATGCTGAACTTTTCTACACAAAAATTAGTGACTTTTAAATATAAAAAGGCCTGCTATTATTAATACATAACACTAATTAAGCTAGACATTTTCTCCTATGACACTTCACGTATTTCCTTTTATAATAACACTTTCAAAATGTCAACAAATATTTAAATGTAGTTGGTCAACAGAGGCTAACAAATGGGAAACTCAGTCCCACCTATTCTCAGATTCTAGTTGATCAACAGAGGCTAGAACAACACTCACAAGATGGTTTGAAATTCAATGCAGCAGTTGAGTGTTGAGCAAACTTTGCAGTGGATAAAGAATAGGAATTGGAAGCAGTTCAGAAGGGAAATGGCAACTGCCATATGGGGGAGCTTAGATATATCATATACATTAGACCAAATATATGATAAAAACTCAGCGGTACATAACACTTAACATAGTTATTAATGCAACAACAACTATAAATAGAGAAGCATTAATTTTGACTTAGATGATGTGCACAGTAATAACAACCACAAAATATATAATAGGGAAGTATCAAGATTAGAATATATTCCAAGAACACAAGGACAATACAGCAACAGAAACAATTATCAATTGTACGTTGTAGAAGATAATTACGAGCCACTGGCGAAATTTACAATTCAAAGAGGCAAGAACTATATCTTTCATTTCTATTGGTGGAAATCAATGTTTGAGCAAACTAGAGCTTTTATCCCTATGTCTACAGATGTCCATCCATAAAAGAGGAGGAGGAAGGAGAAAAAGTACGAACCTTGATTGTTACTACTGATAGATGGGCGATTATTTAGTTGAATAGAAGCCTCTTCTCCCGATGACCGAACATTGAGTCTTAGCATGTTAGGATCAAGTGTTAGTCTTGGATTTATACGCTGAATGTCACGACCCTAACATAGGCCTGGATCGAGACACGGACAAAGAACCTTGAGAGGCTCTAAGTTGAACCATGTCATGAACATATCATCTAAGCTCAACATTTTAAAATGCAAAAATCTAACATATAACATAGCGGAAGTCTGAAAATCTCATAACATCTTAACATCTGAATACATAACACAAATCTGAAGCTGATACATATTATGTCTGATAAGTCTCTACTACTAACAAGATGATGGGACAAGAACTCAACTAATTCACTATAGTATGAAACTAAAAATACTTAATATAATCGATAAGAAGGGCCCTTGAAAGATGAGGACTCACCAACTCCGGCTGGAGGGTGCGAACACTGAGGATCTGACTAACGATGGACTGAGCCTGAATGTCTAAGCCTGTATCATGAAACAATATAACATAGAGTATGTGGTCAGTACGTGGCATGTACCGCGTATGAAGGGTAAGTAAAACTGCTAAGTAAGTAAAACTGAGATCATACATATCATAAAAAAATTTCATAATAAGAGTCTGAGAAAAGGGCTTGCATGCTATTATATGAAAACATGACTTAAAAATAATTGAATCAAATGACCCAAAGCCGAAAACTATTAATCATAAGTAAAACTGAACATTGGGTCAAACCTGTTGAAAACATAATATCATATTGATGAATATGCATAACTGAAATCATGAGGAACAATGGGAGACTCGTCATATAACCGACATTACCATGATAGAGCTTGCGTGGTCCCGACTATTACACTCAAGTGGGCAGAGCCGTCCAAAGCCTTGCCAGGGCTAAGGATGCAACCATGATATTGATATCAAGTTGAAGGCCCATTCGGGGCAGGGGAAAGCTCACAAGGGAGGTCCCAAATAATCTAAACATACCTACGTTGGCACGTAGTTCTAAGGCATAGGGTTTACTAACCCTTAGCCTACTCGGTGATAGACACTACTCCCAAAAAACTTATGCATATGCTCTCCATTATTTTTCTAAGCTGAACCATAATCTAGTGACAAAGATGACTCATAACATACATACGTAATCTAAAATCATAACTTGAGGAGCCTTGGGCTTAAACCATACCACAAGCTGAAAAGAGTGGGAGTCTAGACCCCAAAATCCATGTGGTAAGCTAATAACATGAAATCATGAAACATACTTAATCATATGGCTTTTCCCAATACTTAAACATGCTTGAAATATATTTGAGTTATTCGAAAACATGAACATGGACATGGGTAATTCGAAATCATACTTTCATCATATACATCTCATCATGCTTGGATGCATATATCATAATCTCAACTTTTCATGAACTTCCATGGATGGAGATCATAATTTGTAAAACTTGATAACATAATTTGTAATTGAAAATATTGTAAAATATGTTCATGAATCATAATACAACATTAGAAACATGTATAGAGTATACCTATGATAGATACTTAGAGAATTCACAACTTGGGTTAAAACCCCATAGTTTCATCAACTTAGAGATTTAATAAAACTGAGAGGGATTTGGGCATGGGAGTGGATGAATACACCCATTCATACCCCTACATACCTGGTACTTCTGATTTCACAACCTTCTTGAATGCCCAAAGGAAATTGAAGAAGAATTGATGAACTTCTACGCTTGATCACCCTTAGAAATTTCTAGGCTTGCATGCATGGAGAGGGATAGGTTAAAAATGAGTTAAACCCTCTTAAAACACGCCTATCTGAGCTTAAAACGATGTAGTTTAGGACTAGGAGCCTAGAAATTATGAAAATGCCCTTAATGGTTCGACAGAAAATTTCATACTGTAAAAAATGAAGAGTCGTTTGATGACTCGTTAGGCAAATGATGAGTCTTTTGCCGACTCGTTAGGCAGATGAAGAGTCGTTTGACGACTCGCCAGGCGATGACGAGTCATTTGCTTAGTCCATGATGTACACTGGAATTTCCCACTGCTGCTCAAACCATGGATCACTTAACGACTCATTAGGCAAATGAAGTGTCATTTGCTTAGTCAATGATGTACACTAGAATTTCCCACTACTGCTCAAACAACGAGTCACTTAACAACTCGTTAGGCAATTGACGAGTTGTTTTTTGACTTATTAGGGGATATTATGATCTTTACAAATGACGGGTGATTTGCCGACTCGTTAGCAAAATGATGAGTCACTTAACGACTCGTTAGGAAAATGACGAGTCGTTTGCTGACTCATTAGGGGATATTTTGATCTTTACAAATTACAGGTGATTTTCCGGCTTGTTAGCAAAATGACTAGTCACTTAACGACCCGTTAGGTAAACGACGGGTGATTTGACGACTCGTTCTGAGACATGGTGCATATTTTTCCTATTTTTTCCGTTTCAACTCTTGGATATGATTTTAGAGACTTTTGGGGTGTTACATTATCTCCCCCTTTGGCAACATACGTCCTTGAATCTGAATGAATATATTGAAAGCTGGGGAAATAGAACTGACATCTCCAATACTGAATATCTAAGGCTGAAAACTGATGGAGTGACTGACTCCAAATTGGAATACATGACTGAATTGAATTCATGAATCACACATACATACATTGACATGAAAGAAACTGGGACACATAAATTGAACATGAAACTGAGTAGAGTATTAAGGAGTAAATTGGTACCTCAAGCTGAAACTGAGCCGGGAATGAATAAATGCGGGTATTTAGCAATCATATTTGCTTCGGCTTCCCATGTAGCTCCCTCAACATGATGATTCCTCCACAAAACCATTACTGAAGCTACTTCTTTGTTTCTTAGCTTCAGAACCTAATGATCAAGTATCTCTACCGGAACCTCTTCATAGCTAAGACTATCTTTCACACTCACGCTCTTCACTAGGAAAACAAAAGATGGGTCATCCATGCAAATCTTTAAAAGAGACATATGAAACACTAGATGTGCTGAAGCCAAATTTGGGGGCAACTCTAACTCATACGCTACTTTTCCAACCCATCTTACAATTCGGTACGGGCTAACATAACGGGGACTGAGTTTCCCTTTCTTTCTGAATCTCATCACTCCCTTCATAGGAGATAACTTCATAGGACATGGACTCCCTCATATTGTATTGTACGTTCAACAGATGGAGGCGGCACATTCGAGGGAGAGGGAGACCGAGAGGGCCAGGACTGAGGACCACAAATTCTCTTAGCAGAGGTCCGGTGGTGGGCATCGATAGTAGACCCACCAGAGATCATCAACCCCAGCATCTTCAGCGCTGAGTGTGCCATCTAAGCCTAGATATGATCAGAAAAGGGCGAGCGTCAGGGGTCACAGCAGTAAACCCACAGACTCCAACATTCCAGCTTGTCGCAGGTGCGGCTGAGGACTCACGGGCCAATGTTTGGCAGGGTTAGGAGTTTGTTTTGGATGTGGGCAACCTGGACATGTGCTCAGAGATTGTCCCACTGCGAGACAGGATCAGGTTGGGGTCCAAGGCCCTGCTTCTAGTTTAGCAGCCCCACTCCCACGCACAGCACATCAGGGGGCATCTACTAGCACAGCTGGCGGGAAGCGCCAGAATAGTTTCTTTTCCTTAGCCACTTTCCAGGAGTAGGAGGCCTCACTAGATGTAGTCACCGGTATGTTGAGAGCCTTTCATGTTGATGTATATGCATTGCTAGATCAGGAGGCTACCCTATCTTTTGTGACACCTTATGTAGCTAGTAGCTTCGGATTCAGTGCTGATATTTTGTCAGAGCCCTTCTCAGTTTCTACTCTAGTAGGTGACTCATTTATAGCTAGACGGGTGTATAGAAATCGCCCGGTCTCAATTCTTTATAAGGTCACCTTAAAAGACTTGATAGAGTTAGCCATGACCAATTTTGATATTATTCTCGGCATAGATTGACTATTTGCATGCTATGCTTCAGTTAATTGTAGGACCCAGTCAGTAGAGTTTAGATTTCTGTGTGAGCCTGCTTAGAATGGGCGGGTAATTCAGTGTTGCCTGTAGGTCGATTTATTTCCTACCTTAAGGCCAGGAACATGATTTCTAAGGGGTGCATGTACCATTTAATTAGGGTTAAGGACGTGGAGTTCGAAACCCCGACTATCCTATTCATACCAGCAGTACGTGAGTATCTAGAGGTCTTTCCTGATGATTTGCCAGGTGTCCCTCCCGAGCGAGAGATTGCTTTCGGTATAGATCTTCTTCCCGACACACAACCTATATTTATTATGCCTTACATAAGTGCTCCAGCTGAGCTAAAAGAGTTGAAGGATCAGCTAAAGGACTTGCTAGATAAGGGCTTTATTAGGTCGAGTAAGTCCCCATAGGGTGCACCAGTGTTATTTGTCCGAAAGAAGGATGGTTCGCTTCGAATATGAATTGATTATTGGCAGTTGAACAAGGTCACCATCAAGAACATGTATCCTTTACCCAGGATTGATGATTTGCTTGACCAGCTTCAGGGTGCCAAGTGTTTCTCCAGTATCGATCTCAGATCCGGGTATCACTTGCTCAGGGTTCGGGAGAGTGACATCCCGAAGACCGTTTTTAGGACTCAGTATGGTCTCTACGAATTTATTGTTATGTCTTTTAGACTAACCAATGCCCCTGCAACTTTTATGGATCTAATGAATAGGGTGTTCAAGGCATATTTTGACATGTTCATAATTGTGTTCATTGATGACATCCTTATATACTCTCGAAGCGAGGAGGCGCATGCCGCTCACTTGAGAATAGTGCTTCAGACCCTCAAGGATCGTCAGTTGTATGTAAAGTTCAGCAAATGTGAGTTTTGGTTGCACTCGGTGGCATATTTGGGCCATGTGGTATTAGGTGAGGGCATAAAAATAGATTCTTAGAAGATCGAGGCAGTAAAGAACTGGCCCAAACCGGTGAACCCATCAGATATCAGGAGCTTTTTGGGCTTAGCGGGTTACTATCGGAGAATTGTTGAGGGCTTTTCATATATTGCTACACCATTGACTAAGTTGACTTAGAAGAAGGTGATGTTTTAATGGTCGGAGGCTTGTGAGAAAAACTTCCAAGAGTTGAAGACCCGACTCACTTCAGCACCAGTGTTGACCCTACTTGAGGGTACTGATGGTTTTGTGGTGTATTTTGATTCTTCACGAGTCGGACTCGGGTGTGTGTTGATGCAGCATGGGAAAGTTATAGCATATGCCTCGAGGCAGTTGAAAGTTCATGAAAAGAATTACCCGACCCATGATCTTGAATTAGACGCGGTGGTGTTTGCATTGAAGATGTGGCAGCACTACTTGTATAGGGTCCATGTGGATGTATTCACGGATCACAAGAGCTTTCAATATGCGTTCACACAGAAAGACCTCAATCTTCGCAAAAGAGGTGGTTGGAGCTACTTAAGGACTATGATATGAGTGTTTCTTACCATTCGGGTAAGGCTAATGTGGTGGCGGATGCACTTAGTATACTCTCTCTGGAAAGTGTGTCCCACGTGGATGAGAGAAAGAAGGAGTTGGTGAGAGATGTCCATCAACTTGCGAGGTTGAGAGTTAGATTGGTTGACTCTACCGATGGCGGCGTTGTTGTACAAAATGGATCAGAATCGTCCTTAGTAGTGGATGTGAAAGCTAGACAAGATGATGATCCAGTTTTAGTAAAGCTGAAGGAAGCCGTTCGAAGTCAAAAGGTGGAGATCTTCTCCCAAGGGGGAGATGGTGTACTGCGGTACCTGGGTTGTCTATGTGTTTCAGATATTGATAATTTGAGGGACCAGATATTGCATAAGGCACATTGATCCAGGTATTCTATCCATCCGGGTACCACCAAGATGTATCATGACTTGCAGGAAATATATTGGTGGAACGACATGAAGAAAGATATTGTGGATTTCGTAGCCAAGTGCCCGAACTGTCCGCAAGTGAAAGTTGAGCATCAAAGGCTGGGAGTCGTATTGCAAGATATTAACGTTCCTTCTTGGAAATAAGAAGAGATTAATATGGATTTCATTACTGGTCTACCTCGTACTCACCGACAGTATGACTCCATTTGGGTGGTAGTAGACAGGTTGACCAAGGCTGCACACTTCCTACAAGTCAAAACCACAGATTCAGCGGATGAGTATGCCAAATTGTATATTCGAGAGTTGGTTTGACTTCATGGAGTGCCCTTGTCTATTATCTCAGACCGAGGTACTTAGTTTAAGTCTCATTTTTGGCGGTCTTTCCAAAAAGGGCTTGGGACTCAAGTTAAACTCAACACAGCATTTCATCCGCAAACGGATGGCCAGGCAGAGTGGACAATTCAAACTCTCGAGGACATGTTGAGAGCTTGTGTGATGGAATTTAAGGGTAGTTGGGATGATCACTTACCTTTAATCAAGTTTGCTTACAATAACAACTATCATTCCAGTATCCAAATGGCACCGTTCGAGGCTCTTTACGGACGGAGTCGTAGGTCACCCATCAGATGGTTTGAGGTTGGTGAGGCAGCTATGATAGGGCCTGATTCTGTTCATGAAACCATGGTAAAGGTCCAGTTGATAAGGGAAAGGCCGATGACCGCTCAGAGTCGTTAGAAATCATATACTGATGTGAGGAGAAGGGATTTGGAGTTTGAGGTGGACGATTGAGTATTTCTAAAGGTATCTCCCATGAAGGGAGTCATACGGTTCGGAAAGAAAGGAAAACTTAGTCCCCGTTATATTGGTCCCTATCAGGTTATGAGAAGAGTTGGTAAGGTAGAGTATGAGTTGGACTTGCCATCAGAGTTATCTTCAGTTTATCCTGTCTTTCATGTATCACTCTTGAAAAAGTGCTTGGGTGATCCAGCTTTAGTAGTCTCGGTGGACAACGTTGGTGTAGGAGATAGCCTCAATTATGAGGAAATTCTAGTTGCAATCTTGGATCGTCAGGTTCGGAGGTCGAGGAACAAAGAAGTAGCTTTGGTGAAGGTGTTGTGGAGAAACCACCATGTTGAGGGAGCTACGTGGGAAACTGAAGCGGCTCTGATGGCTAAATACCCCCACCTGTTCCCTACCGGCAGTTTGACGTATCAATTTTTGCCCTAATTATCTAATCAGTTTCCATGTTCAGTTCATGTGCGCAAGTTTGAATCATGTTATGATAAATGTATGTGATGCCTGAATTTAGTTCAGCTATGTAGTTCTTTTGGGAGGTAGTCATTCTATCAGTTTTTGATTTTAATAATCAATATTTGCCCATGATGATTGCATGTTTCAACATTTTTTATGTGTTTCTAACATTGGAGGATGAACTTTCCCAAGGGGGAGATATTGTTATATCCCGAAAGCTCAAAGATCGGATTCGGGAGTTGAAATGGAAAGATTGTGAAATTTTGTTACAGGCGCAGGATGAGTCGTTGGACGACTCGTGAGGAGACCCCATGAGTTGTCAGGTGGCTCGTGGGGAGGCTTGGGAAAAATGAAGGATTGAGGTCCACTGAGTGAGGGAATGACTCGTGGTCAGCCACCACGAGTCATCATGTCAATCATGGGGTGGAGTTGGAAATTATAGGAGGATTGTCCTGTGTACCTAATGGATGGGACCCCACGAGTCATGGTCAGTCCTAACAACTCGTGAGGTAAGTCGTGATCAAGAAAAGTTGATTTTCATTGATGTTAAGGCAGTGTACTTGATGGGAGGTGACCACGAGTCGTGGTCACTGGGGATGAGTCATTAAGTCCCCTGTTACGAGCCTCAACAGTTCAGTTAACCAGTGCACTTTATAGGCGACTGGACGAGTCGTTACCCGTCCTGATGAATCGTCAGGTTATCAGTTAGGGTCACCTGACAGTATTTTCCTGCGAATTCAGTAAGGGTCTTTTCATAATTCCTAAGTTCCTAAGACCTATACGATATTGTTTAAAACTCGTTTTACAGGGTTTTAAGAGGGGAAAACCTTTTCTAAGCTAGTTCATTCCATGCATGCAAACTTAAGAGCTTGAAGGGAGGATTTAGAGAAAGTTTTGAAGGTTTCCATTGGAATCTCATNGGAGGATTTAGAGAAAGTTTTGAAGGTTTCCATTGGAATCTCATCTTGGGAAATTAGAGAAGTGTTTAAATCATCCCTCCCAGGTATGTAATACTATGAGTGGGTGTCTTCTTCCACACCCACGCCCAATTCCTATCAAAATGTGATAAATTGTCTATGATCAAGTATGGGTTTTTTGCCCAATTGCATGATTATTCAATCTTTATACATGGGTATGATTAGATGGTATTTATATTGATTATTTATGGAGCTTGGGCGGATTCTAAATTGTTTTTCCCTTATAAAAATTGTTTTCTAAAATTTGAATGTAAAACACACATGGGTGAAGAGTTCATAAGAGAGGTGATTTATGGTAAATGTGTGATGATGATGAAGTTGATGATGAAAAGCATGTTTTCAAAACTAACCATGATTATGTTGATGTTTTCAAAATGGAATGATTAGACCTTAGTATGATAAAGCTTTGGGTGATATCCACATGTTGATTTAAAGTGATGATTTTTCCGAAATAAGCTTACCACATTGTTCGAAGTGAATTTTCCCAATTTTTATTATAAATTCTAGCTTGTGGTATGTTGAGTAAATATTTCTATACATAGCTTACCACATGATTTGGAGTAGATGCTCCCACCTATGTTTGAGCTTGTGGTATGTTTTGAAATAAAGCTTCTCATATGTATGATTTCATAATTGAGATGTAGGTCCTTATTGAGCTTTGTCAATAGACAATGTTGAGCTTCGTTTAATACGATGTTGAGTTATGCATGATTTCATGCTGAGCTTCGTCAATAGACAATTTTGAGCTTTGTTATATGCGATGTAGAGCATTGCATGTTTTGGGAGAAGAGTCTAGCACCAAGCGGGTTAAGGGTCGATTACCCTTTTCCCTAGAACTATGCGCTAACGTAGGTTGATACTATTATATTATTGGGACCTCCCTTCTGAGCTATTGTCACGCCCCGCCTTGGGGGGTATGACTGGCACCTGGTGCCCTACTAGGACCTGAACTGCTAAACTATTGAGCCTAAACACTTCTGGTGCCTGGCTGGCTCTAACTCTGATTCACGGAATCAACGGGCTATATAGCGGCTGTAAATACAGCCCCCGGCCGGCTAGGCC
>JACEIK010005273.1:57381-75022 GCA_018107945.1 Datura stramonium
CGAAGCCCTGAAATATCTGGAACACAAAGGCGGCCTTTACATCGCAACACTTCATCCTCAGTTACCTGAAAATCTGGCGCTTTCCCTTGCTGAACTCTGTATTTAAGTTGAACCAAGTCAGGATCTTTATATTTCCGTTCCTTTACATCCACAACTAATGACGACAAAACGGTGTTCTGCTTAATACCTCGGTATTTGGAGTTAATTTGAGTTTGGACCGTGTTTGACGGCGTAATCGGATGAGTATTTGTAAGAAATCTTCATTCTCCCCTGTTCCCCTACGTTTTCTGCTGGAAATTATAAGTTATATGAAGCAAAACCTAAGTGGAGGGGTTTATATACTTGGGCCTGGATAGGGTCTCCGTGACACGCTGCCATCGTGGAGGCCCTCCATCTGTGGCACGCTGCCATCGTGGAGGGGTTCTGCCCCGGCTCCTCCCGCGATGGTTCGACGTGTCGCTTATCCGATCTTTCCCCGGGCCTTTTCCTACCCTGTATGACATTCAAAACTCTTAATCAACCTGCGAATGAGCCATCTACATATCGAGAATTTACGGGGTGTAAAAGTTATCCCTAGCCCGATTGGCCCTTCAGCTTTATATTGATATCATGGTATCGTGCATCTCCCTGGCAAGGTTATGGACGACTTTACCCACTTGAGTGTGATAGTTTGGACCGAGTAAGCTCTATCATGGTATGTCGGTTAAGTGATGAGTCTCCCACTGTCTAAATCATTCAGATTGCATATTCATCACTCGTGATAATTATCTTATGCATGCATGTTCAATAAGCAAGGTTTGACTCATTGTTCAACTTTTGATATAAATGTATGTTTCAGCTTTGAGTCATTTGAGTCAGTCATGATGTTCTAACGCTATGCATGGTCATGTTATGATAAGAGTACGATTTCAAAATGAATACATGTAGCATTATACTTACACTTAAAAGATTATGATATGTTATGAAATGTTTTAAATGATTTATTTTACTTAAGCAGTTTTACATATCTTGCATACTCGGTACATTCCACATACATACCGCATACTTTCTATGCTGCATCGTTTCATGATGCAGGATCTGTTTCCCAGGTTCAGCCCCGCTTTTAGTCATTTATCAGAGTTAGCACCTGCGTGATTGGTGAGTCCTTATCTTTTGAGGACTAGACTTTCAGCCTCATATCATATTTCAGTTTCAGGTTTTGTGGAGTTAGTTGGGGTTTTGTACCATCAACTCGTCTAGACTAGAGGCTTTTAGACTTATGTATGTACAACTTCAGATATTACTTTGATGTGTTGTTGTATGAGACTTCAGCTGAGTTTATAATTATGATTTCTTTAGTTTATCGAATAAGTTGGTTGTACGCTTATGCCATGGGTCGACTTGGGGTCTCTCGGGGTCCCTTGTCCCATGTCTACGATCTGGGTCTATGCTTGGGTCGTGACAGGGTACAATGATGGAAGGATATCCTTGTTGAAAAACCCACACACCTGATTAAGAGAAATCCCTCTTGAACTTGCACCTTGAAGCGTTCAGGAAACCCTTGTTGAATCCTAAAATCTTGAGAGGGGAAGGAAGAAGAGTTGAGAGAATGAGAGGTTAGACTAGAAAACCCCTAAAACATCCCTTAAAATTCCCAAAATGATGCCATCTAACTACTAGAAGCGTAGGACTTTACCAAAATATCCACAGGAAAAACTTAAAAATTTGCCCGATCTGAGACCACGACCCTCACCACGAGTTGTTGGTCCTTTCCATGACTCATGGTGTCCATATGTTTCTTCTGGGGTCTGCTTCATAGTTCCTACTTCCTCAACCAACGACCAACAGGACGAGTCGTTACTTCATCCAACGACTCGTCACCACCTCCCATTGACTCCACTAGTTCCTCAACCTGCAATCCATCCAACGACTGACATGACGAGTCGTTACTTGATCCAACAACTCATCAGTTCCTTCCGTCGTCCCCACTGGACCAACACTTGAGTCCCTTCCAACAATCGAAACCACGAGTCATTGCTAGCTTCAACAGTCCATCATAACCATCTGTCGTCACTGACTTGGAACCCTGCACCCCAACTCATGACCCCTCATGACGACCCGTTACGACAACCAATGAGTCGTCACATGACTCGTTCCCTCCGAGAAGTCCAATCTGAATACTTACCACGATTGCATCCAACTCCTCTCATGGAATCAAAACACTTGGCACCAGATTCTGAATCCCTTCCAACAACTGCTTCTAACGACTCGTTAGAGCGACCAATGACTGATTGGATGAGTTATTCTAAGGCACTACTGCAGATTTTTCTGCTGAACACTCTTCAAATCCTGATTTTAAATATTGGTAACTTTTGGGGTATTACAATATCTCTCCTTCGGAACATTCATCCTCAAATTTTTTCTAAACATACTAAATGGATAGGGACGGAACTAAAATCCCAAATCTAATCAACTACAGCTAAAAATAATGGAGTATTTGACTCTGGTTGATCTTGCATATCTGAACTGAACATCTAAATGATACATGCATGCTATGGCAAAAGAGGGATTGAAAGACACGAAACTAACATGGAACTAGATAGAAAACTGAGAATGATTCTTTCCCTCTAACCGACACTAAGCTAATACGGACTGAGCCTTCGTACTCAAATCGCTTTCTATTACGGGGTTAGAATTCATGATATTTGGTCTAACTGGAAGTAAAGGTATCATGAGCACGAATCATTCATGACATCTATAACTGAGCACATACATAAGATAACCTTACTCTACTAAGCTACTAAAGAAACTTCTAAAGACTGAGTTCGAGCTGATTATTCTAGAAGACATGAGTTGACACACATAGTTGATTCATAACATGAAGTTGAACCTTAAGGATCTATAGAGTAAGACTAGTATCGTTGTCTGAAGCGGTCATCTAGAAATCCTGGGAATCTGCACATAGGGATGGGTATAACTTAGCTTCAACTGAAGTACAAGAGAAGTTACCTGAACCTGAAGGGATTGATATATTGTAACAGTTAGGGATGGAACTCCTCTACTAGCATACTCAAGATTCGACTTGTCGTACATACTTACCATCCCCTCTTAGCTTAAAGCCGTCATTCTAAGGCTCCTGAATCTTTCTTAAAGTCGGGGCTAAATCAATAACTCCTAGCTTCTCTTTCACCTCTAACCTTCACTGTAAGCCCTACACTAATAGCTATTCACATCACACATCGAAAATCTCCTCTCAACAACCATCACAGAGCTCCTCAATAATTACTGGGGTTTTGGGGATGGTAACATGCAAAGAGTAACGCAAAATTCACAAAATACCTGTGACAACTACTGGCGACTTGCCCTTATCTTGGTGTGCTGCTACGACATAGGAGCGGTTTTGACATCTTTCGCCACCCGGGGCTAGATGATGCATCCTACTGAAATTGATGGGCTATCGGAGCTACTGAATAGGTATCTTAGGATCTACTCTCGCTTTGCTTAGCCGCTGTGCTATCTCGGTGCTTATGGACCAACTTGCCGCACCAAAAACAAACATCTGAGCAGGCCATGCATTCTCTCAAATGATGTTTCCCATAGCTGGTACACAATGGATACATAATCTCCCTTACTATGGGTTTGTACGGAGTACTGACTGTCAAAAGTGCTAGGGATGATGATTTCTACTGGGAACAGGAGCGATATCCACCACTAGTCCTCTGCTGGGAAAACTCTGAATCTCCTATCCTGGCCCTCTTGGCCTCTCTCTCTTTTTCCTTCACCTGTTACGCTTCCATTTGTTGAGCGAATATCACCAAATGTGGAAAGTATATATACCTATGAAATAGGCAGTCCTGCACTCTTTAACCAAAGAGTCTGACACTCCATTCACGAACTTGCTTACTCGGGCTCTCTGGTCGGCACCATTTCCAGTGCATACTTGGATAACTTGGTGAACTCAAATGCGTACTCCTGGACAATCATGTCATTCTGTCTCAAGTTGATGAATTCTGCCACCTTTGCCTCTCTCAACTCCCTAGGGAAAAACCTATCTAGGAATGCAGTCATAAATCATCCCAACTTACGGGGCCTGCTCTAATTCTCCACCGTCCCTCCACTGACAAAACCATATATATGCGACTTCTTTCATCTAGTAGGAGGCTAACTCTGCTCTCTCAGTTCCTGTCACCCCCATAATTTGGGTAATTTTCTGGATCTCTTCCATGAACTCATACGGGTCCTCGTTTACCTTTGACCCAAAGAATTCGGGAGGATTCATTTTGAGGAAATCTCTTACCCTTGCCGCTGCTACATTCCCATTCTGGGGAACAAGAGCCATTGCCTACTAATTGATCTGTGCGGTCATGTCTTGCACCAGCATATTAAGGGTTTCCCAAAAATCAGCATGAGTAACATGGTCGTCCATCGGGTTCGCCGGGGTTGGTGGTGCCCGCTGGTGGCCATTACCATTCTTCTTCCATTTGCTCTTCTAGGAGGCTTTATCTGTGAGTGCGTAAAGAATGAGTTATGGGAGGAACGCTTTAGAGTTTCATACTCTATGCACAATAGGAATCATGAAGAAAAGGGAACATTCCTAAAATGTTTCGTAGCCTCTTCGTCATAAGTTTGGCGCACTTCACACCCATGAAGAAGAATCTACTTAATGCGGCTTTCAGAAAACCTAGGACACTCTAAACCTTCGCTCTGAATTTGATTACACATGTCTGAAAGCCTCAACTAAACTAACGAGTTGTTGGGACAGGTGCCTAGTTAACTCCTAAAGTCTAAAAATTGAAATATAACTAAAATAAGAACATAGACCTCATCCTCGAGAGATGAGGACTCACCACAATCCACTAAGATGGAAGAAAGAGCATATCTACCCGTGAGGCTGAATTCGGGTACCTGAATCTATATCATGAAATGATATAGCACATAAAGTATGCGTTCAGTACTTGGAATGTACTGAGCATGCGGGGAAATGTAAACAAACTAAAGATACAAGTATACAAGGAGGAAATAAACTGAATACATTAATATATAACTGATTTAGAATGCAACAACCCTGTCTGAGTATGTACATTTATCGACATGAACTTTTATTTGGAAATCATATTCCGAAGCTTCATCAACCTCATGCGTAAAGGTCATGTACTGAGCATATAATGAAAGCTGAAACTGAAATGTATATCATACAATGTACTGGATGTATGCTGATAACTAAGATTGCATTATGCTACATCTGTTTTAAACTGAAGTCTGAACTATACAGAACTGAGACAAGTTGATAACATAAACTAAGGGGGTCATTCTATGCTATGGAGAGTGCCAAATGAACTAAGGGAACATTCTCAGCTATGGAGAGTCCCGACTGATCTAAGGGAAACATTCTCGGCTATAGAGAGTCTTTGACTGACCAAGGGAAACATTCTCGGCTATGGAGAGTCCCTGACTGACTAAGGGAAACATTCTCGGCTATGGAGAGTCCCTGACTGAATAAGGGAAACATTCTCGGCTATGGAGAGTCCCTGACTGACCAAGGGAGACATTCTCAGCTATGGAGAGTCCCTGACTGACTAGAACTTGAGGATTACTGATCTGACATTATTCATCTGATCTAAGCTACTACAAGTAATTAAAACATGGGTATTTACTTATTTCATCATACTGAATTTATTTAGGAAGGATTCAGGATACTTTTTCTACTAACAACAAGCCCAAAAGTTTGAAGTATCATTCCCATGCTTTATCTTTGTAATTCATATCGTCAGGGTACCAAATCATCATTTAATCCACACATTTTACATTCACGAATATTTATGGGTTTAGATCATACTTTGCCCACCTCCACAACATTCAAATTCTAAGTTCATAAAGTACGACATATAACATAGAGTCATGTAGGATCCATAGGTCCAATTCCCACTTTAACATTGATACATTGATTCATATATCTTAGATTTACGGAAAGCCCATTTAATTAGCTCATACCTTAAACATGCACAACGAGATCATGATAGAAGCATATATTCATTTCAGGGAACCTATTTTGAAATTTACTCCAGTTCATAAAGAAGATACGATAATTATGTCGTTACCATAGGTTTACCTTATACCCAAGACATTTACATTGATAACATAATGAAAAACATACATACTTCCCATTGATCAAGCCCATAAGTTCTAATCTCATCTCAACATATCTATCAAACATATATTCAGACTTTAAGGTAATTCTTATGATATTCACATATTTTAGACATGGATACAAGTTCTTGATAAAATCGAGTGAATAATAACAAAATCCCAATCAAAGTTTTAAGCTATCTCATGAAGGAAGTCCCATAATCATGTATTTTCTCCATTAAGCACATAAGTCAAGATATTAAAATAATGCCATAAACATAAATGAAATTTACTCCTCATGGGTCTTAGAATTCATAGAATACATAGTAGAAATCATCCATAAATCGTAACCCTAGGTCATGCTTTTCTAGAAAAATGGAATCGGGTTTTTAAATAAAAAATTTGGGGTGCAAGGATGGAAGGATATCCTTGTTGAAAAACCCACACACCTGATTAAGAGAAATCCCACTTGAACTTGCACCTTGAAGCCTTGAGGAAACCCTTGTTGAATCCTTAAATCTTGATAGGGGAAGGAAGAAGAGTTGAGGGAATGAGAGGTTGGGCTAGAAAAACCCTAAAACATCCCTTAAAATTCCCAAAACGACGCCATCTCAAAGTTGGAAGCATGGAATTTACCAAAATACCCCTAGGAAAAACTTAAAAATCTGCCCGATCTAAGACCACAACCCTCACCACGAGTCGTTGGTCCTCACCATGACTCGTGGTGTCCATCCGTTGCTTCTGGGGTCTGCTTCACAGTTCCTGCTTCCTCAAGCAATGACCAACAGGACGAGTCATTACTTCATCCAACGACTCGTCACCACCTCCCATTGACTCCACTGGTTCCTCAACCTGCAATCCATCCAACGGCCGACACAATGAGTCGTTACTTGATCCAATGACTCGTCAGTTCCTTCCTTTGTCCCCACTGGACCAACCCTTGAGTCCCTTCCAACAATCGAAACCATGGGCCATTGCTAGCTTCAACAGTCCATCGTAACCATCCGTCGTCACTAACCTGGAACCGTGCACCCCAACTCACGACTTCTCATGATGACCCATTACTGCAACCAACGAGTCATCACATGACTCGTTCCCTCCGAGAAGTCCAATCTGAATACTTACCACGATTGAATCCAATAGGTCGTTGTTTCACACAACGACTCATTCCTCCTCTTGTGGCATCAAAACATTTGGCACCAGATTCTGAATCCCTTCCAACGACTGCCTCTAACGACTCATTAGAGCGACCAACTCGTTGGCGAGTCGTTCTGAGGAACTGCTGTAGAATTTTCTACTGAACACACTTCAAATATTAATTTTAAATCTTGGAAACTTTTGGGGTGTTACAATTACTAAGTAATATAACAGTTTTCTTACATAACTACTTCTAGTGCAACATTTTTAACACATGAAAATCATAGAATTTTTGTCATTTACCAATTAAAGATAAAAATATACACATTATTTCAACATTATTCTTATATTTATACATCCTCTTCAATACTATTTAGAAATTATACAATGCTATAAACTTGGACAACTCCCACTTATGATGAACACATTAAATATTTCGATACAGGGCCTGCTTTAAACGTTCCAGGTGGTGCCCTCTTATGTCTAGTTTAAATTCACATTAATTTTATGCTAGTAATTAAGATCAAGATTGCATTAATGGAAGAAACAACACCAAATACCACCACAGAGTAACAAAGGCAGCAACTAGTATACAAGGCAACAAAACAAGAAGCATAAAATGAGTAGAAATAAACAGAGAAGCTGAACAAAGGAAAACCTATTATGATGTAGCACTAATGCAGCTAGTGCTCGAATAAAGCCTACACAGCTTAATTTCATGCTTTCCACAACTAATATACAAGGCAACAGAACAAGAAGCTATCTTCTTCTTTTCTTCCTTATCATAAGTAAGGAAAATAAGTTACTACTATTCTGAAGCTCTGAATTGTGAAGTCCAAAGCCTCTATAATATACATACTAAATTGAAAAGGATCATTTCATCAAGTCAAAGGCCAACATCTAACATTGCCAATATGAATTACCATCAATTCCACAGGAATCAAAATACTCCCCCTACTTTCCCATGAAGTCTCAAAATACCCATTAATGTAAGAGAAAGGAGTTGCAGCTTACCTTCTTCTTGAGGCACTCTGGACTTAGCAAAAATCAAGAACAAGAAGCAGCAGTATAATCTCAAAATCCAAGTTGTGGTGCTGTTTCTATATGGGTACTTTTTCAAGATTCAAAAATGTGGTAAAAGAGAAAAAATGGTTAAAATTGAGTTCATGAGAAATGGTTACCTTATTATATTGTTGTTGATACTTTGCAAAGAAATAAAAAGGAACTACGTAACAGATCTTGATCCACTCCAATCCAATTCTGCAAAATTATGCATATTAGGATAAAATTCTAAATAAAATAACAAATCAAAATGATTAAGAGATATAAACATGTTTAAATATAAAATATGTATGCAAAAGGGCATTTATCACTCGCAAAATAAATACAACAATGCACAAATATTTAAAAGAAGATAAAAACTTTCTTGTCTAATCTTCTGACACCATCCAATCCCAATCTGTATCATCAAACCCATCATCCTCTTCTGCTATTTCTATAATTATTTCTTCTAAATGTTGTGTGTTAGATGGATTATCAACGACATAAATGGCAACATCTTCTCTTGACCATCTAAAGTAACTGTCATCTAATCTAGTTGAGGGACCAATGTCATCATTAGCCGCCCTCCAAAATGTGTCACCTATATTAGGATAATTCTCTTCCTCTAGATCATACAAATCAACAGGGATTTTATTTCATGCATAATAAACAACTTTCTCAACCGAATTTGCCACATAAAAAACTTGATGAACTTGTGATGCCAACACAAAAGGATCATCTTTACTGCATAACTTGTTGAAGTATACTCGACTTAACTCATATTCATCTACTTCATTGTGAAATCAATCACATCTAAATAATGCAACACTAAAACAACCATAATGATCAATCTCAGTGATATCTTGAACAACTCCATAATAAATAACCTCTCCATCTATGGGATTCTAGTCCCTAGCACTAGAAAAACTATCCAATGTTGCTAATAAAGTCACTCTACTATTTTGAGTTTGTGTGAGGCATCACGATTTTTCGTATGAAATCAGTATCCATTAGTGAAATATGCAATATATCTTCTGGCCACCACATTAGTCCCTCAGATAACCATGTTAAATGACGAGGTACTTCAACATTTTTAACTTTCTCTTCAAACCAATTGCTGAATTCACAACTATGATTCCTTGTTCTTGCCCATGCATTTGATCTAGTTTGATTACTCATTAGATTTTTATGTTTCCTGCAATCATGAATATTTCAAATTTAATTTATAGGCCTTTATAAATAGATCATAGCATACCTTATCATAAAAAGATATAATTATTATGTAATTCATCTTACTCGATAAACTTTTCCACTTGTTCATCTCCAGTGTTGAATAGGGCATACCAATGTGCTTCATAACTTAATTGTGAATCCATAAAAAAAGTGCAATTCCTTTTCTTCTCACTTCCCTTAGGATGACCTATTGTAGGGAATATTGGTGAAAATTTTTGAATGCATTCCTCCTCCTCAGTTTGGTACCTACTGAATCTTGTCTTCACGCCATCATGTAGGTATCTAGAACAAAAAATCAAGCACTCTTCAGCCAAAAAATCCTCTTCCATTTATTCTTCTAGACAATATCGATTACGAACAAATGCCTTCAATTTACATAGGTTCCTCTCAATGGAATACATCCAACAAAGATGAGTTGGACCCCCAAGCTTAATTTCATTCACTAAATGAACAGGTAGATGTGACATTATGTCAAAAAATGTTGGATGAAAAATCATTTCGAGGTCACATATTATTTCACCAATTTTAGACTTTAATTTTTAAAGATATCTTTGCCTTATTACCTTACTACATATGGATCTAAAGAAATTGCCCAACCTAATTAGTCTCAACGAAACCTTCTTAGGCAACACTTTTCGAACGGCAACCAGGAGCAGGTAATGTATTATAAAATGAGCATCATGACTCTTGTAACCTAATATTTTCATCTCATTTTGATATGCATACGATGTGATATATTCGATTCACACCTTTTAGGTAATTTGGAATTTTTCAAGACGGTGCAAAAAAACCTTTTCTGTTCTGGTTTAATGAAGAAGCAAGATTGAGCCAAACTTACATTTCCATTATTATCTTCTATTGGATGCAGCTCCTTTCGTATTCCTATTTCTTGTAAGTCATAGAGAGAATTTACATGATCCTTTGACTTTCCATCTATCTCCAATAAAGTCCCGAGAAAATTGTCACATATATTCTTTTCTATGTGCATAACATCAAGATTGTGCCTCAATTAATTATGTGACCAATATGAAGATTCAAAAAATAGATCTTTTTTTCCATGGACCCTTATTATTCCGACACCTCTTTTTTTGGCCCTTTCCAAAGACATTGTTGAATTCATGCAGCTCCTCAAGCACTTTTACACCTGAAAAAGAGTAGGTGTAGGTCTATGCTCCTCCTTACCATCAAATGACTTCTCGTCTTTTCGCAATGGATGATCAAAAGGAAAAAATATTTGATGTCCCAAGTAACACATATTGCGACTATGTTTGAGATATTGAGAGCATGTGTCATAATTACAAATGGGGCATGCCAATTTTCCCTTAGCTGTCCATCCTGAAAGCATTGCTAGTGCTGGAAAATCACTAACTGTGCATTCAGAATGTTTGGTTGGTTTTAGCATCATATGTTTCTATCCCAATACCCCATAGTTCCTTTAGTTATGTAATTAGTGGTTCTAGGTACACATCTATATCATTTCCTGGAGATGATGAACCCGGAATGATCATTGATAATAGAAAATACTCTGGCTTCATGCAAATTCACAGTGATAAATTATAATTCATCAATATAACCGGACATGTGCTATGAGAAAAACTCATGTTCGAAATAGGTTGAAACCATTACTTGAGAGACCCAACCTAACATTACGAGGATCTCTAAACAAGTATGGGTGCAAGCGATGAAAATCCTTCCATGCTTTCCCATTAGCAGGATGCCTTAAATTCCCATCATTAGGTCATTCATTAGCATGCCATCTCATTGCAACAACTATTTCAGGACACATGAATATCCTCTGAAGTCTAGGCGTTAAGGGAAAGTACCTTAAAATCGTTGCAGGAATTTTAGATCTTGCATTAGTTGAGGCACCGCCAACACTCTTCCATCCAGAAGACCCACATACAGAGCAGTTATCGGCTTTCTCATTGTCCTTCCAGAATAACATGCAATTATTAGGGCACGCATATATTTTTTTATAATGAAGACCCAAATCTTTTATCACTTTTCTAGCTTTATTGAAAAACTCTGGTATCTGAGAAAAGGGAAATGTCTCTTTTAACAACTCTAACAAGTCTGAAAATGCTACATTACTTAACCCATGCAAGGATTTAAACAAGTACAACCGAATAGTGAAACTTAGTTTAGTAAAATTTTCACATATCGGATATAACTATTGTTTCCCTTCCTCCAATAAGTAAAATTTTTTTTCTTCTTTTGGTAATCCCTCTCAAGCTCCTTCTCCATGCCCTAATTTAGCCTCTATGTTTCTAAATGTATTGTGAAGTAGTCGATCAATATCGTCACGCATATTAGAACCTTCATCATCATCACTGATTGAATGATGTGTATTTCTCGAGGAAATCCCTTCTCCATGAAAACCCCATTTGGTATAACCAAAAACCATAAACAAATCCATTAACAACCAAGTGATCCTCCACCACATTTCTATAATGCCAATAACGATTAATGCACTTTTTGCAAGGGCATAATATCTCATTTCCTTGAGCAGCTTGATCAAAAGCCTTATCAAGTAAAGTGTTCACTCCATATATATACTCATCTTTCCATCTTAGATAATTCATCCAACTTTTATCTTCATTATTCATTGAAATCCTATATACACCAGCAAGTCACCAAAATTAAGATTCATGCTAAGCTAAGATACTGAAGTCAAGATTTAGATCCCTTTATCAATAAAGTGACCTAAAACAAAAAAAGAAATTACTAAGTAATATAATGAGTTTTAATATGAATATGATCAAGGTTGGCCCAACTAGAGGACATAATGGAGCTATTTGGGATGAAAAGGAAAAAGGTGAAATTTTCAAGATTTTTGTTTCCTAGTAGCCTTTTTATTTTTTAGTTTAAGGTACAACATAAATAAGTAGTGTCGAACTATATGCAAGATCTGAAACTAGATAAAATTACTCTTGAAGGTATTCCAGTAAAATACAAGTACTCTTCATGTCATCATTCAACAAAGGAAAAAAGTAGCTAGGCCAGGTTTTTTTCAAATTTTGAAGGTGCTACTTTCTGTTGAATGAAAAAAGTAGCTAGGCCAGGTTTTTTTCAACTTTCCTACCAAACTTAAGCATTCTCATGCTTTTCCTCTTGGCCTTGAAATATAATTCCTTAACTTATGAGGAGAGTTGACATAAATAAGATGGAGAAACAGGAGATTTGAATAAGTGGAAATTTCGATAATAAGAAAAAAATTATGATATAAAATCAAAAAGTGTGAGCTTGGTTCAAGCATTTTCACAAATAGGTAGAGAGCAAAAACAGTTCACAAGTAAAATTTTGTCTCTACCAAAATCGTTATTGCTTAAGAGAAAACACTAAAAACTACATATTAGCAAAAATAATAGAGATGGTAAAAGAAACACAAGATGAGAAAGAAATAACAATAAGGAATTACAGAAAAGTACAATTAAAGGAAACAGCGGGAAAACAACCAAAATTGTCATTTACCTTTATTTACAGGCCATGAGAAGAACAGAGAAAGAGAATTGTCGCCAAAAAAATGCGGTACAGTAGAACAAATTGAGAGTAACAAATCAGTGATTTTGTAGATGTCAAAAGAGGATCCACGTGTCGATATATTAGTAGAAGCTTAAAATCGACCCATTTTTACCCTGAAGTGAATATGTAAGATCAATTAATCAAAATGACCAATTTAGACCAACAATTATCAGATGCATAAGCTAAATATATTAACATACAGAAAGTACCCTTAGATTGTACGGTCTTCAGCATGCACTTTTTGTAAATTGGTGCAAAATGAGATTTTTTTGATCGGTAATAAAGGAGTATTATTGATGTAAACTAGCATAAAGGGATCGCTAGTGAAAAATACATCCAAAAATGATCTTCACTGTGTGTATAAAGAACTAAGAAAGATAATAATGGAACTTCATTGTTATTGTAGTCTGTTTTAGATAAAAAGACATTGCACAACATGAGCAATTATTGAAGGTCCACCATGTAAAGAGGAAGGTATGCCATGTAAGGTATATAACATCTCACGAGTATGACCCAACTTGTTACAATAGCTGCATCTAGACTAATTTCTCTCAGAACGAACTCCATTCTGAATCTTTATGTGAGACACAAGAACTTTCTTATAGTTCTTACAGATTTCATCTTCCATGTCATGCTAATTATTCATCCTTTATAATGTTTATGCATATATAATAACATATGCAGTTGTTAAAAATAGAAACTTTGAGGCCACTGCTTTGTTCATATCATTAACTTAAAATTTATAGAAGCCTATAGTCTACAACAGCCTTAGGTCTGTTTATAATTTCTATGCTTCCTTAGGAGTCAAGACTATATAAAATGAACCTTATCAACTGAATCCACTCAAAACATGTATATATCATACACAAAAGAATTGTAAAAAAATGCGGAGATATATAACATCATACACATTCTGAAGTCACTGATTTTTAATTCATAGTAACATATTATAAGTATCGGAAGAAGAGAAATGTTTGGTCACACGTTAAAAATACATCAATAGTTTTACACATTTTGTTATATATAATTTAAATTTTTTTTGTATTAGTTAAAAGTGAAGGAATATTATTTATGTCACCATAATTCTCAGTGGTAATGAACACCATATCGAGAGACACTTTGAGGAATATATTTAAAATTCCAGAATTTTGAATAGCTTGCTAGTGAATAAAAAAACACAATAAGCATCCAAAATCTAAGAATAAATCAATTGGCACATACTTTTTTTTCATCAGTAGAGAGAAACGTTTAGTTTACATTTTTTGGGCTTCAGTTTGTTCATTGATGGAGAAAATTTTGGTATGATATTAAATAAATCCTATATTTTTTCAAACAACAGTGAACTCAACTTCAATCTCATAACTTCAAAATTAACTCAACAATGAGATTTTGAAGGTTTGTTCGTCACTTTAATTTCATTTCAAACAACAGTGGACTCAACTTCAAACCCGGAGCTTCAAAATGAACTCTGAATCAGAAAGAATTGAAACCCAGCTTCAAACAAACCCTGAACCATAATAAGATTAAATCGCAAACATAAATTAGAACATACATCATCAAATTCATAGAAACCCATTTGTATATTTTTTAAGCTTTTTCAAGAACCCTTCAATAAAATTTTTAATTTTAAAGAGCACTAGAATCAAAATACAACAAGAAATCAATGGCAAACATAAAGACAACAAAAAAACAGTTCGATGGAGAAGAAGACCCACTTCGCCATAACAGAAATTTTGGCCAGAGAAGAAGCCTTACTAGAGAATAAGCCCTTGCAGGAGAAGATTAACCAAGCTGGAAAATGCCCGATTGCTATTGATAGTGTCTGTTATACCTCGAAAGCCCAAAGATCAGACCCGAGAGTTGAAATGGAGGAAATATGATTTTCTGCACTAGGTCACAGAATGAGTCATCCCGTGACCCTTCAGGTTGACCACGAGTCGTTAAGTGATTCGTGGTGAGGAGTGTTGGCTTTCTTGGGATTTTTCAATTTGAGGTGACTACGGGTGTGACCATGAGTCGTGGTCAGCCTCACGAGTCGTCAGGTCACCTATGGTCAAAGGAAATTGGAAAGTTAAGGAGTAGTTGGCAGTGTACCTCATGATTGGACCCCACAAGTCGTGGCTAGACACCGCGATTCGTTAGGTGAGTCGTGGTCAGCATTTGGTGAATGACTTAAGGTTTTGGCAGTGGAGGTAAGGAGTGGTGAACACGAGTCATGCTCACCAATAATAAGTCATTAGGTCCCTCATGGGGACCCTTCAAGAAAAAATGACAGTGCACTTCACGACAATAGACGATGACTCGTTTCCCCTGGTAACGAATTGTCCAGTCCCTTGTGGGGACTGGCAGTCAGTTATTTTCTGCGAATTTAGTAAGGGTTTATCAGTAATTCCTATGATCCTAGGACTAAAATATGTCATTTTAAGCTATGAATAATGAGTATTAAGAGGGGTAAGTTTATTATAGGCTATTCTTATTCATGCATGCAAGAGTAAAGGTCTAGGGAGGTGATCAAGATAGATTTCCTTCAAGTTTTCATCAATTCTTCCTTAGGCAATCAAAGAAACTATAGAATAAGATCCTCATAGGTATGTAAGTCTATGAATTTGTGAATTTTTTCATACCCATGCCCAATCCCTCTCTAATTCAAGAAAATTTATATGTTGATTCTATGGGGTTTTAACCCAATGCATGATTTTCCTAAGTTTCTACCATGGGTATGATTTAAGTATGTTTCTGTTATTGAATTATGATTCATGGACAAGTTTTAAATTGTTTTCCATTATAATCATGTTTAAAAGCTTTATAAATTATAATGCCCATCCATAAGAAGTTCATGAAAGTTGAGATTTATGATGTATATACAAGTATGATGAGATATTTATGATGAAATGCATGTTTTCAAGTTACCCATGTCTATGATCATGTTTTCAAGTGAATCAAGTATTTTCAAGCATGTTTAAGTATTGGGCAAGCCTATATTTTCAAGTATGATGTATGATTTCAAGTTAATTAGCTTACCATATGATTTTGGAGTCAAGACTCCCAATTATGTTCAGCTTGTGGTATGGTTTTAGCCAAGGCTCCTCATATATGATTCAGATTTACGTAGCTTATTTAGCTTTGTCAATAGACGATGGACAACTTCGTTGAAACGATGGAGAGAATATACATATTTTTGGGAGTAGTGTATAGCATCAAGTAGGCTAAGGGTCAGTCAATACTATGCTTCAGAACTACGCGCCAATGTAGGTATGATCAGGTTATTTGGGACCTCCTATGTGAGCTTTCCCCTGCCCCAAGGGGCCTTCAGCTTGATATCAATATCATGGTAGTGTCCTTAGCCTTAGCAAGGATTTGGACGGCTCTGTCCACTTGAGTGTGATAGTTGGGACCACGTAAGCTCTATCATGGTAATGTCGATTATATGACAAGTCTCCCATTATTCCTCATAATTTCAGTTATGCATGTTCTTCATTTGTCACGCCACTTCTTGGGAGGCATGAATGGCACCTGGTGCCCTACTAGAATCTGAACTAACTTAACTAGGCCTGCGACTCCTGGTGAAGGCCTACTCCCTAAATCAAAAAAACAACGGGCTATATCTCGGCTGTAACTACAACCTCCGGCCGACAAGGCCTTATAGCCGCCTGTAAAGGAAAACAGCTAACCAGAAACAAGCAATAAAAGGGAATCCTATGTGGGACGACAGACCACCATAATATCTAGTTTTGACTGTAAAGTAAACTAAGCTATGGCCGACAAGGCTGCTAAATAACAGCTAAACAAGGCCCCACACAGCCAACACATAAACTAAGACACATATAGGCCCCACACGGCCACCAACAGCTAACCGCAGGGAAATAGAAATGATCTACAAGCCTCTAGGAGTAATATGATGGTCGGGATAGGGACCTACCCTACCCAAAACTGTACAATCAAAAGAAGTAAACCTTCTATCTACAAGCTCCGGAGGAAAGGAGCTAACTTTACTGACAATCCTAGAGGAAGGCAAAGAGGGACTAGCTCCTCTTCTATACGCACCTACAGGCAAGTAATGCAGCACCCCAAGGATGGGCATTAGCACAATTTGTACTGAATATGTAAGGCAATAACTGAAACTGATTAAATAAAACTTAAAACAAAGCTGAAAGTAACTGAGTGAAAGAGATGGTAATATAACCTGAATACTTACCATCTTGTTGTCTAATCTACCAATAAATAATGCAAATAAGAACCTTACCTGGCCCCCATAAGCCAGAAGGTACAACCAGCACAGAATAACACACCCGGGGCCCCATTAAGCCCTGGTGGGTACACTTCAATCTATATACCCCTAACAAAGTCATACTGCGTCATCTAATAACTATAGCCATCCTACCCATCTCCTGGGTTTTCAACTGAGCCCACTCGACCCCTGAACTGTTATACCCCGTAAATTATCGACATGTAGATAGCCTATTCGCATGTTGGTTAAGAGTTTTTGAATGCCATACATGCAAGAAAAAGGCCCGGGGGAAGACTGGACGAACATCACATCGAACCATCGCGGGAGGAGCCGGGGCAGAACCCCTCCGCGATGGCTCCGTGCCACGGAGGGAGG
>JACEIK010005273.1:92210-102567 GCA_018107945.1 Datura stramonium
ATAATTTAAATTATTTTATTAAATTATCTAAAGTGTAGTATATTTATTAATTTAATAGCAGCTAAATTCAATTTCATTCAATTTATTTAAATTCTAGCCGCTTGCAATTCAATTCATTCAATTTATATCAATTTTGGCCATTTTCTATTTAATTTATGATAATTCTAGCCACTTTGATCAATTTCTGGCCACAATTTAAATACCAATTCAGCCACTAGTTCAGCCTATTTAATTTGGATACCGCGACTCGCTCCATAACCCATAACCCGACCCAAAATCTAAGGATCAATCCTATCCGTTCATCAAACCTAATCCTACGGATGAGATTAAAACCCTACCCCTTTCCTATTTCTACTATCCTACACCCAAAACCCAAAACCTAACCTCATTTCTTCCCCTTTCTTCCAAAACCAAGAGCAGCCGCCTCTCCCTCTCTACCTCTTCTCCCCTCCGACGAAACCTCACCAGCGTCGCACCACCACGAACCAGCAGCGACGCCATCCTCCTTATCTCCCTCTCTCTCTCCGTTCCCTTCTCCTCCTTTTTTTTCCGGCGACGAACCAACCTCAGCGCCGCAGCACACACCTCTCTCCATTCCCTTTCTTCTTCCCCTCACACCGGCCACCAACCTCCATTAACGCCGGCAACCTTCCTCCCTCTCACTCCATTCTTTCCGGCAGGTAATCTGCCGCACCACCCTAGCAGCCTCCTTTCCCCTCTTCTACACGTCTCTCACCGACCACCCTCCGTCGCTCAACACCAACAGCCCTGCCGCCCAGTCGTCTCCATCCCAGCCGGCAAAAACACAAACCACCTCGACCAAAACCAAACCCAACCGGTCGCCTCTTCTCCTTCATTTCTTCCGGCGAAACTCCACCGCACCACCTACCCTTCCCTCACTCTCCTCACCGGCGACAAGCCACTGCCAACAGCCGCCGTGCCCATCTCCCTCTTCCCAACGACCACATGCAACCATCTTCCTCTTCTCTCCCTCTCACTGTCCGACAAGCCGAAGCCACCGAAAATGCAGCAACCAATCACCCTCCGGCCACCACTGCTGCGCACCTTCCTCACTGCCGGACCACCAACACCATGGCTGCCTCCTTCTCTTCTTCTCTTCCATTCACCCGGCCTCTCTGCTTCACCCTCACCTTATTGCCGACCGGAAAACCACCGGAAAGCCGCATAGAACCCAAATCCGGTGACCTCCCTCTGTTTCTCACCATCTCCAACCACCACTCACTCTTCTCCCACTATTTTTCTCACCTTACAGCACACCACCGAAACGCCACTGGTAACCCACCAGTGAAATCGAAAAACCACCAAACATCCACCAACAACAATCGCACTCATGTTTCGTCATGTTTAATAACGATCTGAATCTATTGTGCATTTGGTATTGTAAAATATTTGGAATTGACTAGTTGTGTGTCCTCTAAATTTTCTGTATACTCGATTATGGCTACTGGTGTTGCATTCGTGATTTACTTCCCTGCAATTAAAATTACTTTCTTTCTCAACATGTTTTATTTCATTCATTATTCAATCTGATTTTTTAGGACTTTAATTTGAACTGGAATTAGCTTTATTCTGTCATTGTTGATATAGATTGTTCATGGCCTTTTATGTACTAGTTGGTAATTGAAAGATTCTTATTCCACGAGGATAAATTCAAATCATATTACAACTTTGATACTTGTCTATTTCGGCATATTGTGGTAATGTGAAGTTCTTATATCGCATATGATATACGGCAACTTTGAAGTAACTATAAAAGTAATTTCTAAATGAATTGATTCCTTCTTTCCCTCCCTCATTTCTCTAGCTCATGTTAACAATTTGGTATGGGTTTATTGTGTCAAACATGGGCATTAGCTTGGATTGCTTATTTTTTTTAGAATATTTAGTAACAGCCTGACCAACGGCTGGTTATAGTTACTCCCCTTCCTTGTGTAATTTGAACCGTGATCATTTTAATACTCATTCAATCACGGTGACATTAAATTTAATTGAGTGTTGCCTTGCAATAATTTTGCAATATTCCATTTTGATGGTTTAATATCACTGAAGTGATTTGTCCCCTTTCCCATCTTTAGGTTTTTTTTAACAAGCAGTTGATAATTCGGTAAATTATGACCGGCTGATTCTTTGCTAATTAATAAATTTGGTCATGATCAATTCTTACTTGCCCTCTTTAATTATTTGGATAATTGAAGTATATGTTTGTGGTAAACTCGAATATGCTCTATATCTAATTGACTCATTAATCAACTTCCTAATTGACTTCTTATGATATTTTATTCTTTTTTTTTATTTCTCTTTGAGTGATTTATTACCTTTTTATTGTGAGTATAATTTTGTAATAATATATTTTATATGAAAATTACGAATAGCTTCATCATTTTATTTCTTTATGGCATATTATTTTTATTCAAAGAAAATCTGCTATGATTTATGTCTTCCTTTAATTATTATATAATTATTGTCACAGCTCTAATATTTATTTATATATGGTAAACTGTGATTTGTTTCTTTTACCATTCATGTATTTTAGAAGTTGTGATATCTAGAATAGTATATATATGGTAAATTTATATATTTGTGATATCTAGAATAGTATATATGGCTAATTATATATTTGTGATATCTATATATGGTTAATTTATGCAACGATTATAATATTTATTCGTTTTGCTGATTTAGATAATTGTGTTTAATTGAATTATTTTATGGTAAATATTTTATACATTTTGCAACTTGGTCAACTAAGGAAAGAATTCTCTATGATTGATCATTATCTTCTTTATTCAATTTATTTGATTAGGATAAATGATAATGTTTAATTATCCTTTTCATGATTTAAGGAATTTTCTTTAAATAATTGTGCTGAATAATTTCCTTCTCGGGAACTACTTGAATTTTCCTTGTTATATAAGCAGGTCCTCTTCTTCTAATCGAGGAGAGGAAAAATTTTGCCATTCAATCCGAACTTCTCTTACTCTCTGAAATTGCTACTTTCAGCATCCCTTCACAATCAATAACTATTTTTTTTCCTATAATATTGGAATTAATTCTTCAACTCTTTTTATCCTTCCTCAACACAAGCGTTGTTTGAAATTCACGCAATTCTCGTAATCTTGATGTGTTGAGGTTTGGACCCCAATCGTCGAAATACCCTTCTGTTGGAACTGTTGATATTCGTTATATCATTTTTTGCTGAAATTACGATACGATAATTAATCAACTGGTTAGTTTACTCTCCTATGCTACTTTCAATATTTAAATTCGCTACTTGCGTCATAATCTTTTCGGTATCCTTATATGTTCTTCACATTTTTTAGATTCATTGCGTAGTATGCATGACTGAACTTCGTAATCTAAAATATTTATGAATGGATACTTTTGATAACGTGTTCAAATTAAATACACTGTGTTTTTTTGGAGTCCAGGATATATATTTGTACACATGTTTTTGCTATTTTATTGTTTAACCTGTTTTTCTCGAATTAGAATAAGAAGTTGCAGGTGCAAGGGATGGCTATGAAAATTAGTTACCTATTATATATATGTATTTCATTTATTTACTTTACCAACTTGTAATAATTGTATCAAATGCTGATTAATAGTGGAATGGGGTCTGGGAGTGAGGGTTTTTCTTTTTTTTTTCTTTTTTACTTTACTGCATCTAATTATCAAACTCACGTAGGAATTATGCCCTAAGAGATTAAGTGAATCAACGTTGTATGTGTAAATAGAAATCACGTCTATAGGATTTCAAACAATCATAACTTGAAAATGTCTTGCTCTTGAAAAAATCATTTTAATGCGTAACTTTTGTGACTCTAGAATTCATGATTTTAAGACTTAGAGTAAGAAGTAATGCCCGACGTAACTAAGAATTATTTAGTTAATTAAAAAAATATATATACCTGCATAAGTAATAATTCTCTTAATTTTATTCAATAGTTTGATGAACCCGCTTTGAATGAGATATTTTTCTGCGTTTAATCTTGAATTAGTTTATTATTAAATCTTGTGTGAATAACTAATAAAAATCTGTTTTGTAACTATCAGCCTTTCAAGAATTAGGCAAACGCTGAAATTTGATTAATTATAGTCTATTTTCTTGAAAGGAATATCTAGGTAACATGACCGTTAGAATAAATAGTATTACTGCGTTCTTTGTGTTAAGGTATTTGCTCATAGGTTAATATTAAAATATGATCATCATATTTACATTAGAAACTATATTTGTAGGATTCACTTCATCTCTTTAGAAATCACTCATAGGTTATAAAGAGGCCTATTTGAAAACTCCTCGGTGTTAATTGTTTATTTGAATTTTACCTACTTGTTTGACGTTAATCACCTTTTTTTTAAGCCTTAGGAATTTTAAATCCAAAATCCAAAATAGTTGTCCAACGCCTCTTGGACGTTAAGCTTGGGACGGGTAGGCAAATACTAGGCCGTTAGTCTTTTCCACCTAGAACCGCTTTAAACTAATAATCAATTAATTAGGCGGGTAGTCGGAAAATGATAATTTGTGCTCGCTGAATAATACGAGCAATCTAAACGATTGCAAAATATTATTTAAGTTGCATAGGGTGATCCCATTAGGTTAAAACTCAGCGGTAGAACTACGTTCGGCCTGATTCCCTTAAGGGATATGTAGGCGCCTTTATGAGGTTCGGCCCCACAATTAAAATAAATATTTATTTGGTTATAATGTTATATTGCTTGTCATTTATTTAGTTGCTTTGTCTTTTATATGTATTTTAATGTTATTTATTTTGTTCAAACTTCTTTCTGTTTTTAATTATTTGTTGAAATATTTATTTCTTTATCACATTAGTTTAAATATAAATATTATAGATTAAAATCAATTTATTTGTTCACTCAGTAAAATCCCCATTTAATGAGTACAGCCGGGAACCACATTTGTGGACCTCGAAAGGTGCCTAACACCTTCCTTTCGAGGTAATTAAAGCCCTTACCCAACTCTGGTGCCCTAGGTAATAGACCTTAGCTTAGAATGGTGCCCTAACGCACCTTAATTTCGTTAGGTGGCGACTCTTCAATAATCTACCCTTAAGAGACGTCACATGTTGATTCCCGCTTTTTCCGCGAGGGAAAAATGGGGTGCGACACTACGGTAAACAAGAAGTTTATTGATGTGAATTCATTATATAATAAATTCGATTACTAAAATAAATAACACATATCATGGTAAATATGAAATTTGCTAGTACAGATAATGTTATCAATTGACATGACCATTTTGGTCATCATGATATGATGTGTTAATTTAGTATCCAATATTTATTGAAGAACTAGAAGATTCTATAAGAAATCTTTTATGTTGTTTGTTCTCATGACAAGTTGATTATACCAACTAATATTGAAACTGAATCTCCAAAAATCTAAAAAGTATAAAAGGTGAATATGGGCTCATTCACCTGCCACGTGATGTCTTAAATAGATGCATCCATGAGATAGTTACAAGTGCGTTTATTGTCAACCTACAGTTTGACATTCACAAAGTTGCTTGCTAGATATTGATTGCCTTAAGAGAATAATTCTCAAATTGTGTAATTAAGATAATTTATCTTAATAATGCTGGTTTATATTTAAGTTAAACCATTGCTTATGAGAACAAAGCTTAGTGGGTTGGTCTATGATACGATATATTACATACAATAATACTTATATGTTGACCAACAAATCATAATTAATCCCCCCTTCGTTAAATTGGTTCAGGGCTAGGAAACAAATATTTTTTAACTTTTGATGTGTGATATATGATTAATGAATCTATCACAATGCACACAGATGAATTCCCCAAAGAAGATCGGGGATGCATGTTAATTTTTCTAACATGAGGAGTAGAAAATAAGCAGATAAGAAATGTATTGTGAATTATCATTAGTATGATGCTCATTCAAAAATAATTCAAGTCAAATTCTTGAAGCATTTGCTGACCCAAAGTTAATTTTATATTTCAGCTACAAAAGCTCCTCTTAGATTTATGTCCCTAAAGGACATAATCTACAATATGCATGAAGTATTGTAGATCAATTGGTTTCTATTGCAACAATCTTTGTAAAAAGAATGAATCAAATGATCATAATAAGGATGCAATGTGCTCTTGAAGAGCCTACAACATAACACTTTATGAAACATCATGAGAGGATTAGGTACCTAAGAAAAATATCAAAAGTGATGACATCTCAATATTATACCCCAGAGGCCCTAAGATCAGACTCAGGAGTTGAAACGGAGAAAATAAATTTTTCTACACTAGGTCACAAAATGAGTTGTCTTGTGACCCGTCAGGTTGACCACGAGTCGTTAAGTGACTCGTGGTGAGGAGTATGACTTGAGTTGAAATTTTTTTATTTTGAGTCCCCACGGACATGACCACGAGTCGTGGTCAGCCCCACGACTCGTTGAGTCAGTCGTGGTCAGGGAGAAGGTGCAGGTAGGAGGAATTGGATAGTGCACTTAACGGATGGGTCACCACGAATCGTGGTGCGCCCCGTGGCGAGCCCAAGTATGTTTTGGGCGGTAGAGTTAACGAGTGGTGACCACGAGTCGTGGTTACCAGTAATGATTCGTGGTGTTGCCCATGGTGAGTTACAAGTAAGGCTTTGGTAGTGTACTCGACAATTGAGGCGACGACTCGTGGTTAGAGGTAACGACTCATCTAGTCCCTCGTTGGGACTGGCAGTTTGTTTTCCTTTGCAAATTTAATAAGGGCTTATCCGTAATTCCTATGATCCTAAAGCCTAAACTACATCGTTTTATGCTATGAATAGTGAGTTTTAAGAGGGGTAAGTTCATTCTAGGCTATTCCTATTAATGAATGCAAGTTTAAGGGTTTAGAAGGTGATCAAACATAGTTCATCAAGGTTCTTCCCCAATTCTTCAATTTCTCTTTGGCCAATCAAGGGAGTGGTAGAATCAGATCCTCTCAGGTATGTAGCGTTATGAATTGGTGAATTTGATCACACCCATGCCCAATCTCTCTCTAATTCATGAAATTCAATTGATAATTCTTTGGGGTTTTATCTCAATTCTTATGAAATCCTTATGATCTATATGTGGGTTAATTTTTCTCATGTATAAATTCATGTTTTATGAATCATGGGCAGATTTTATAAATATTTAGATTTAAATTTTCTACAAAATTATGCCCAATTATGTATGCTTCATAATAAATCAAGTTATGATTCTACTTTGATCTTGATGTTCATTAACCCATTATGATTTATGACTTATGATATAATTTCTCTCAAATGCTCATCATGAACTTATGAATATCAAGTATATACATGTTTTACAAGTATGCATGAACTTTACGATTTATCGATTTATGATTATGGCCGACTCACGGGCCTTACTTTCATGGATAGTTCACGTATTTCAAGCATGCTTATGATTATCATTATTTTAACTAGCCTATAAATCTCATATATATTATCCTATGAGTACTATATATATTTTAGGAGTAGTATTTAACTCCGAGTAGACCCGGGGTCCAAGCATGCCCCGAGTCTCAGAACTACGCGTCAACGTAGTCAAGATGGGACCTCCATGTTACTGTCCCCTTTGCCCAAATGGGCCCTCTATTTTGATATCACACCTCTTTCATGATTCTACCCTTGGCAAGATTCGAATGCCCTCTCGACTAGAGGTTTACAAATCGGGCTCCATGTGTGCTCATATGGGATATGTTGATTATAAGAATCTCTCACTGTTCCTCATGATTTACGTATGATTATGATTATATACTGCGGCTCAAGTCATGTATAATAAAGCTTTTCTCTCGTGAGTATGATTATAAATGATTTACGAATGTTTTAAAAACCTTGAGCCTTATGTTGCATTATGATATTTATTTTATGATCATGTTGTCCTACTCTTATGAACTTTTATGTATTTTAAATGTCCATTTTACTTACCCTGCATACTCGATACATTCCACGTACTGACCGCATACTCTATGCTGTATCGTCTCATGATACAGGTCTGAAGGATCTTTCTCAACAACATCCTTAGTCACTGCTTTCCCGTTCAGACCTGTTCATCTAGCATCGGTGAGTCCTCATCTTCCGAGGACATTCAGTATTTGTGGTTGTTATGTCTTTCTTCAATTTCAGACTTGTCGGGTTAGTTGGGGATATTGTTCCATCAATCTATCAGATATATTAGACGCTTTCAGACTGTACGTAGTAATTAGCTTGTCATGTATGATGTGAATTTCGGTTCTGATGTTATGTTATGATTAGACTTCCGCTATGTTATTATGTTAAACCTTTCGTTTTATTTGATTGAGTTAGATGTATGTTCATGCCATGGATCGACTTGGGGTCTCTCGGAACTCCTTGTCCTGTGTCTCAATCCGAATCCATGTTCAGGTCATGACACTCAATGAGTTATGTCCAATTGCAAATCGATACAAAATGATATATCGCCGATAATATCTTTGATACAATATAACGCACAATATTGTAAAATATTATGAGGATCTGAATTCTATATTTATTAAAGCATGCTGATGTAGAAATAATTATCAAGTGAAACGATACATCTTGATAAGTGTAAAGTTTATTGGACCTGTAGTCCAGACACTAAAAGATGTCATGCATTTAAATACTAATGAATGTTATCATTTGATAAAATTTATTCAAAAATTCTGGAAGATTCAAAATGCCTGAAGCATTTACAAGTTTTTGTAAACTTGTTCATAATCCTTATATGATGAAAATCAAATAAGAAAATAACCTCGGAGTTTGTTGTACTTACNGGTAACGATGTGATCGCACCAAATTGGTCATTACATAAAATGGGACTTCTCGGAGTTTGTTGTACTTACTATTTATGATGATGACATAAACCTCACCGGAACTCCAGCAAAGTTTCTAAAGGCAATTGATTATTTAAAGAAGAAATTTGAGGTGAAAGATCTTGGAAAGACAAAATTATGTCTTGGTTTGCAAATTGAATATTCAACAAATGATATCTTTGTCCATCAATCAACCTATACAAAAAATGGTATTGAAACGAGCTCATTGGATAAAACACATCCAAAAAGTACTGGATGGTTGTTTGATCACTTAATATGAATAAGGATCTATTCCAACCTTAAGAAAAGAATGAGAAAATCCTTGGTCCTGAAGTACTATATTTTTGTGTGATTGATACACTAATGTAGCAAGTCAAGAGTGTGTGTGACTAAGAGCAATGATAAATTTCATTCGAGAAAAATGTGATTTGAAACGTGACAAAATACCCACAATTTTCTATGAAGATAATGCGGCATGCATAACACAGTTAAAGGGAGGATTCATAAAAGGAGATAGAATGAAACACATTTCGCCAAAACTTTTCTACACACATGAGCTTCAAAAGAATTGTGATATCAACGTGCAACAGATTCGTTCAAGTGACAATGTGACTTGATTTATTCACCAAATATCTACCAACTGCAACTTTCAAGAAGATGGTGTACAAGATTCGGATGCAAAGATTCAAGGATGTTCTTATTAGGGGGAGTTAATACATGTACTCTTTTTCTCTTACGAGGTTTTGTCCCACTGAATTTTTCTTGTAATATTTTTAATAAGATAACAAAAAATGGGTATTATTAGATATCTATGTTTACTCTTTTTCTTTCACTAAATGTAATAAACCAAATTATATGTTGTTTTCATTCAAAGAAAAAACAAACAACCATCACAAATACAAAAAAAACTAAATTATATATTGTTTTGCATTCAAAGAAAAACAAACAACCATCACAAAAGTAAATAAACCAAATTATATATTGTTTGCATTCAAAGAAAGACAAACAACTATCACAAATGTAAATATACCAAATTATATAGTGTTTTCATTCATTAATAAAAAACAAAAAACTATCACATATCTTATAAACTCAATTTATATAGTGTTTTCATTCATCAATAACAATATTTAACCGATCAGATGCAAAATAGATAAATTTTCTAAGAATTTGATGAAAACAAAAATTGATAACCTAATTTGTGAAGCCAAAAAAGGGTGCAATTATTGATTTAAATTGAGAGAAACTGTATATTTGCTATGAGGAAGTACCAAAATTTGCTGACAAAAAGGATGTATTGATAGACTGAGGCGAGAGAGAAAAAATATTGCAAAGGTAGCGTACTAGAAAAGGGAAAAAAAGGGCGTTTCTTTACGTGATAACCGATGTTTATCTATCTTCTTAAAAAAGTGCAAAGATAATGCCACAATTCCCACGAATCCTAAGAATATAAATTTGCCTAATCTGATATCTTTTATAATTAAATACTAACTTATATAAATAGTAATATAT
>JACEIK010005274.1:0-83798 GCA_018107945.1 Datura stramonium
CCACATTGAAACATTTCCATTCAACTTCCCCTTTCATCTCTGTCTCTGTTTACCAATTACCAGTCCTTTTCTTTCCCCATATCTCTTCTTCTCCCGTACAACAAAACCCACATCAACTTCTCTCAATCATTTTTATCTTTCTTCTTCTTCTTCTTCTTCCACCCATCCACAAAACAACTTCTCTTCTTCATCACATTTTTAGTGCTAAAAAACAAATGGATTCTTCCTCCCCCATTTCTGTGCAAAAATCTCTAAAATGCCAAGAATCAGCCCCAGAATCTTCACCAAAGCAACAGCCTTTCAGGAAAAGCTTTGTGACTTCTCTAATGGAAGCAGCTACTTTACGCACCCCATCTTTTAAAGAGGACTCTTACTTCATTTCCCACCTTAAGCCATCTGAGAAGAAGGCATTACAAGAGTTGAAAGACAAGCTTCAAGCTTCTCCTCACGGTGCTGAATCTTCCATGTGGGGTATTCCACTTTTGGGTGGAGATGAAAAGGCTGATGTCATTCTCCTAAAATTCCTTAGGGCAAGGGATTTTAAGGTTTCAGATTCACTTCACATGTTGGAAAAGTGTCTGTCTTGGAGGAAAGACTTTGGTGCTGACAGCATTTTGGAGGAAGACTTGGGATTCAAAGAACTTGAAGGGGTTGTGGCTTATATGCATGGGTTTGATAGAGAAGGACACCCTGTTTGTTACAATGCTTATGGGGTGTTTAAAGACAAAGAAATGTATGAGAGGATCTTTGGAGATGAAGAAAAACTCAAAAAGTTCTTGAGATGGAGAGTTCAAGTTCTTGAAAGAGGTATTCACCAGCTGCATTTCAAGCCTGGTGGAATTAATTCCATCATTCAGGTCACTGATCTCAAAGATATGCCTAAGAGAGAACTGAGGGTTGCATCAAATCAGATCCTATCTCTTTTCCAAGACAATTACCCTGAAATGGTGGCTCGTAAGGTGAATCTTTTTTTTTTTTCACTTTGACTAAATTTTCTTTTTCCTCCATAGATTTTCTAACTTCTTTTGTGTTCTTTTTCTTTTAGATATTTATCAATGTGCCCTGGTACTTCAGTGTGTTGTATTCAATGTTTAGTCCATTTCTGACTCAAAGAACCAAGAGCAAGTTTGTGATATCCAAGGAGGGAAATGTTGCCGAGACATTATACAAGTGAGTATTTTATTGCACTAAAACTAAAATTGTTACCTCAGTTCCCAACTAGTAGATATAAAATCTGTTTCTTTTTGTCCTTTTTGCTTTCTGTCTCAGTAAAATGATCTTCCTTAATCTTTCTGTTTTGTTTGTTTCTTCATTTTCTCTATCCTTGAGATTAGGCTATAATATAATCCCATAAAGATTGAAATTGGGGTAAGGAAAGAATGCAGAGTTTGAAAAATTTCCCCCTTTCTTTCCTTCAAAATTACATCATTTAATTTTTTTACTTGTGAACAGATTCACAAGGCCTGAGGATATTCCTGTTCAGTATGGTGGACTGAGTCGACCCACTGATTTACAAAACGGCCCCCCAAAACCAGCTTCTGAGTTCACTGTCAAAGGAGGAGAGAAAGTCAATATTCAAATTGAAGGCATTGAGGTGCATTATTGCTTTTCCCATTCTTCCTACGATTGGTTAATTTTTGAATACAAGACTCAATAATTCATGTCAAATTTTGAAATTCTACATTTTCCATCCTAGCTGTACATAGGATACTCAATAATTTTGCTGTCAAATATCCATTACAAAACTTTGTCAAACTTCTGATTAAAGCAGATACCAGATGGGGCCATTTTAATTATGTAACATTATGGTTGTCTTAAGGTGTTTGACCATGCTATGATATATGCTTGTGGTTAGACAAGGATCAAAGATACTCCTCCCAAGGAGTTTAAGAAACAAAATGTCTTACAATACACCAAAAGTACACTTAGTTAAACTTTATGGTCTTAAAAATGCCATGGCACTTTTGTGGCTATAAATATAATAAGTGCATGTCATTAAGGTCTTTGACCATGAATGTTATTGAGTGTGACTTGAATATTTGAATAATCAAACAGGCTGGTGCAAAAATAACATGGGACATTGTAGTAGGAGGATGGGAATTGGAGTACAGTGCAGAATTTGTACCAAATGCTGAAGGCAGTTACACCATTGCTGTGGAGAAGCCAAGGAAAATTGCAGCCAGTGAAGAGGCAATTCACAACTCATTCACTTCAAGAGAAGCTGGAAAAATGGTGCTTTCTGTAGACAACTCTCTCTCTCGCAAGAGAAAAGTTGCAGCCTATCGATATGTCGTCCGCAAATCTGCAACAAGTTCAGGCTAAAATGAAGGAAGAAAAAAAAAGCTGTTTTTTTTGTTCACTCATTTTATCTAGGAGTTGTTTTTTTTTTCATTTTGTTGATGAATGTTTGGGCAAGTTAGTAGTAATATTCTTAAGTGATAGTGCGTTAGTATGAATGAATGTATAAATGGTGGTATTATATTGCTTATTAGTACTACTAATATGAAGTGAAAAGCACATTAACTTTGCTAATATATGGATTACCACTTCCACTTGATTGTGGGAGATTTTATGAAGTGTTGTCTTCTCACTTTGCTGATGAGGGTCAGTGTGTGTGGTCTTGTTTTGCAGAAGTGGGTCAGTGGGTAAACACTTTTAGAGAGCAAAATGTCTAGGTTTGAAAAGGAAATGAGTTGGTGTTTTTTGTTTGAAAATTCTCAGTTTTATGGTCAGGCATGCTTTTTTGGGAAGTGTAAAAGAAGGAAACTTTGGCCCAGGAGAGTGGATGTGGACTGAACTCTGGAGTTTGCCTGGGCATATCATATGGAAGATTTTTTGGAAGAAATTATTAAAGCAAAGCAGACTAGTGGGGTCAATAATACTCTAATCAGACAAAGGGAGAGACTGTGCTTCTCTTTTCTGATGCTTATGTTATAATTTTGCTTTAGATTTGCTTTGCTATTTCCTTCTGCGGAAAATTCAAATTTTACTTTATAGTCATATACTCATATATGCCTTTAGATGATATCACATTATAGTCTAAGGACAAATATAAGATGCTCTTATCAATATTCTCAACATTTAATATACAAAGGACAAAGTTCAGATACTTACATATAGTAAAAAGTATTTTCTTAACCTTTTTCCTTGTCTATAATGTTCGAATTAAATATTGTAGTGAATATCTGTATAGTATTAAACTTTTTTCAAAACTCAGTTCCTGTTACTCTTCTGTATTTTGTTTTCTTGGGTCACTGCAATGATATAATGCTGTGTGCTTGGCTGTTTTTGATCTAAGAACTCTTTATGCTTTGCCATATTCTATGGTGTTACAGTGACTTTCTACAGACTCGAGGTTTGTCAGTTTTAGCCATATGTTTTCTGGCATTGATGATTTTTAACTTTTACCATTATCACCTAAAGATGAAAGGAGCAAAACAAACTCATTTAAATGTCATCTAGCCTTGTGAGTGTGAAAGAGTGAAAGTCTCACGTGAAAGTAAACATTCGTTATATTATCATATATGGATAACTCATTAAATTCTCTTTCAAATTGGTCAAGATATTTAATGTGTCCTCCCCTCTTCACAATCCCCTTTTAAAGATTTTAAGGTACATTTGAAGCTCCATACTACTATGAACTTCATTAAATTTGAATTGTTAATTCAAATGTGGGCTTTTTTAGATTATTATTTTTTGTGATAAAGTTGAGAATGTACGAATACTATAGGTATAATACCTGTTTATCAGGAAAATCGGCATTCTAGACAACACTAGAATTTGTGAAAAAGCATCAAAAGACAAGTAAATTAAGATGGATCAAACTCTTTATTTTTTGGCTAAATCAATAAAGTAGTGAACGAACACACACACATTGCTCAAAGTAAAGAAAAAGATGGAGTGCCCTCTTTCATTAGCACCCAAAATTGGTGCCTCTATTGTTACAGGGAGGGTCCTCGATGCCTTTCTCTATTATGAGAGGGCTCTCTTATAGGCCAAAACCAAAGTCTACGTTGTAGTATGAGAAGCCTACAAACTAGACTGTAAAGGCTATTTATAGTACTTAAGTACCATCACGCCACTCAGCTTCGGGTTTGGACTCGAGGCTGATTGATTTCAGAGTGAGTCGTTGTGAGTGTGCTCTAGCTAGAAAATAAGTTGTTTCCAGAAAAAGATCCTGGAGTAGAAACCGTGGGACACCCGATCACATAGTAGTTCCAATTGTATCGAGCCAACACTAGTCCAATTCATATGGAGGACAATGGTTTCAGGATTTTCTCGGGCTGAGACAAGAAAGACCATCGTATCTTCAGCTTCAATTTCGCAGTGTTTTCACGTGTCAGATTCTAATTCATTAGGTCGATTAGTACAGACTTTACCTCACACAGATAGTCTCTCTCTTATCGGATATCCAATGAAATGTATCCAAAAAGTGGAAAAGTTTTCGATTTTCTGTCAGGGCAATGATAAGACCAGTTGTTGTCAAACTCAAGCGATGTGTGATTCCTTTCATTTGATATTTTAGTCATGTGTTGATTACCAATTGGGTCATTCTAAACACAGGGGACTGCATCGTTATGAATGCTTATGGTAACCCATTTTACGCTTGTTGTCTCATTAAAAACCTTACCAGGAAAAAATCAATTAGGATAAAAAACCCTGGTCAAGGAAAAGAGTGCAACAAGTGTTTTCTTTTTCTCTAAGAACTTTGCTGCTTTTGAACGATGAGTTGTGGCCCGTTATCACGTGTTATTTTCTTTGGGACTTTGAATCTACAAATTATGTATTTCCACATAGAGTTGACCATTTTGCATTCTCGAGTGTTCTCATATGCTACTAATGGTAATTCGTGCTTTTCTTAAAGTTTTCTTGAGTCTTTACTACTTTTTTTTTTTAACGAAATTGTGCCTGCTTTCGAGTGACCAGGGAAGAGTCCCCCAAGTCAGCTGGGGGCATTTAATTGGTCTTTTAAGGATTGTTTTTGTATTTGTGATCCTTTTATCGGAGCAAGCTCTTGGCTTGATGTGTGACTTCTGGTTGCGCGTTATGATCGAGGATTACTGACCGACTAATGAGGAAGAAGTCTAGAATAAGCATCCAACTCTTTGTAAAAGAGAACACTTCACCGTAAGGGTTAACTGCCTTAACTCTTGTTCAAAACTATATTATGTATTAGGCTACTAGGGGAAGCATTCTTAGATCACTTGAGAGCGTTTAACTGGATTTTGAGGATTATTTTAGTGTTTATAATCCTTTTACCAAAGCCAAGCTCATAGCTTAACCTAGATGTATGATCTTCAATTGTGTGTCATAACCAAGGATTCTCATCCGATTCATACGAAAGGAATCAGATATAAGCTTCCAACTACATAAAAAAGAACACTTCACTATAAGGGTTAGCCGTTACAACATTTAGTCGGAACTATGTTCTATAATGAGTGATCGAGGAAAATACACCTGGATCAGAAAAAAGCTTTGGTTGGTGTTTAAGCATTTTTCTGTTTTCTAATCCTTCTACCGGAACTAAGTTCTTAACTATATACAGGTATGCAACTTCTGATCGCGTGTTATGATCAAGAATTATCATCCGATTCATAAAGAAGAAACGAGGGATGATTATATGATTCTTTATAAAAGGAGGGCTCTTTATTCTGTTAGGTGCTTATGAGGATGACGTCTTGACCTCATTTTTAAGCACAAGGTTCTACTTTTGAACCTTTACAAGTTGAATCTGGAGGCTGAATCGTGTAAATGATGGTGGTAGCTTTTGTAATTTGAGCCTAGAATGCATCATTAGGGGGGAGCTTTTATGATTTGAGTCTGGAGACTGCATCTTTAGACGGGAGCTTTTATGATTTAAGTCTGGATATTATATCATTTTATTTTTGTGAAACATACACATTTAAGTGCAGAGATCGGTTTGAAGAAAAGATATATGGGTGAAAAAATGCATGTCACGCCCCACCTTGGGGGGCATGACTGACACCTAATGTCACACTGGGACCTGAGCTGACTTGGTTGGGCATATGCACCTCTAGTGCCTGTCAGCAACTCAAAATCAAGAAAACAAACTGTTATATCTCGGTTGTAAACACAGCCTCATGCCGATAAGGCCACATAGCAACCTTTAAAAAAAAATAACTAACCCAACAAACACAACAATAAAGGGATCCTATGCGGGCAGACAAGACCACTATGTTGTCTAGTTATAACTGAAGGAAAGCAGACAGTCATATTTATACTATTGCCAACAAAGATGCTACTTAACTAGCTAAACTAAGCCCCACATGACCAACGACAACCAACTAATTGAAAACTATAGTCTGCAAGCCTCTAAGAGTGAGAGTATTGGTTGGGACAGGGCCCCGGCCTACCCAAACTGCAAAACAAAAGATAAGAAACCCTCTACTACCTGGCAACTCCGAATGAAAGGAGCTGAGACAATCTGTTGACTCTGAATTGCTGCTAGGAGGTCCTAAAACCTGTCTGTCTAAACCTACAAGCAAGTATGCAGCTCCTCATCCATGGGCGTCAGTACAATATGTACCGAATATGTAAGGCAGTAATAGAAGCTAAATAAGAGATGATAAAGAATTGAAAGTAAATACCAAGAAGGGCAGAATTTAACTGTCACGCCCCGAGCTTACACCCTGAACGGAACACGGTACTTTGAGTCACAAGAAATCCCAAGTCAACCCTTGGTCTATCATACATTGGCATTCTGAGCAAATATAAAATATAGCGGAAGTTTTAAAGTAAACTATAAAACATTTATGAAATAGAGTTGGATCATAAAGTTTAAAAAAACATCTGAGAAGAACTACAAGTTTGAAAATCCAAATCTGTGTTTGAAAGCCATTACGCGCCCCATTTTTCTCGCGAAAAGTGATATTCAACATGTGACAACTCTTGAAGGATTATTTATACAAAGAGTCGCCACCTAACGATTTGAGGTGCATTACGGCACCATACTGAACTAATTACATAATCAACAAGTCTAGGTCATTAGAGTCGGGCACCTTTCAAGGTCCACAAATGTGGTTCCCGACCGGATTCATTAATTATGTGGGGAATTACTAAGTGATCAAAAGGTTTATTAATTATTAAGCTTAAAACATCTCTAAATTATTTAAATACAAGATCATGCAAATAAACTAATCGCTCTAATTATTATAATTGGAAAACCCCAAATTTAGTATAAGAAAAAGGAGAAACAAAATAAAGAAAGAATCTTGGAATAATTAATGCAACAATTAGATAATTTTAAAAAGAAACAAAACAAAATAATAAACTATAAAACAAATAAATAGAAATATTAAGGATTGGACCGAACCTCAAAGAGACGCCTATGTATCCCCGAAGGGAATCAGGTCAAATGTAGTTCTCCATTTAGAAAGGGGGTTATTTTAACCTAACGGAATCACCCCGCGCGACTAAAATAATATTTTGAAACCTATTTAGGTTACTCGTATTATTCATCGGGCACAGACTATCATTTCCCACTACCCGCCTAATTAATTTAGTTGTTAACCCTAAATCATTCTAAACAAAGAAAAATACTAACGCCCTAGTACGTGCCTACCCATCCCAATCTTAATGTCCAAGAGGCAATGGACTACTAAAATTGATTTTGGGATCTAAAATTCCTAAAGCTGTTAAAGGCGATTAATGTCAAACAAAACAAATAATAACTTAAAAGCAATTAGTATGAAAGGTTTCACATAGCCTCGAGTCCTATGAACATGATTTCTAAAAAAAACATATTATTATACTATAGACATGGTTTCTATAATTAAAAAGAGTAAGTCCTATAAACAGGATTTCCAAATAAACTAATGTCACAGAACATGTAGCACAAATTAAGAGAGAACTTATGAACAAAAAAAAAACGAACTTCTATTATCACCGGAATTTAATAGGGTTTTTTGGTGAATTTCAAACAACAAATATAACCTAAGAATTTAAACAAGTAATTCTTAAGCTGTTTTAGTGTCTAATCATGAATGAAAATATTATAAACCTATAATTTAATTAATGACGAGTGATTTAATAATGCAAATCCTATAGGCATGATATCTAAATATTATTGCAATCAATTAAACTCTATGGACATGGTTTCTAATCGGACGATTACAAAGATAAAAAACACACAAACCTCCGTCCCCATAAACCCCTTCTCACTATTATTAATGTTTATTACATTACAACAACTAATGAAATAATGAAAACATAAAATACATAAATAAAACAGTATCACATCTAAGCCCTTTCACCCCTTTTTTAGGCTCAAACCCAGGCAAACTCTTCTGTCTCATTCCGAATAAAGCCAAGAGGTACCTGTTTCAAATAGACTAAACAAACACGAGCACAGAACACTGAAAACATGTAGATAAAATAATAATATCACAGTTATGAATTGAACTCGAATATTAATACATGTTATGGAGACATAAAAGAGGCTAGTGAACACATTATTAGATGATAGTTGAACTAGCAAAATAAATAAGAGTCACATAGTTGGAACCGCTTTCAAATGTACTAAACAAACACGTAGCACACATCGAAATACAGATAAAATAATAATATCATGCAGAATTGGAACTCGAATATTAATACATGTTATGGAGACATAAAAGAGGCTAGTGAACACATTATTAGATGATAGTTGAACTATTAAAATAAATAAGAGTCACATAGTTGGATAACTAACCGATCAAGAAAATACGACTTAAGCTTGAAGACTATGAACTTAAAGGAGCTTTAATAGTAATAAGACTTGAATTTTTTAGTATTAAAAAGAGCAAAAATGTTTTTATTTTATTTAAAAATTAGTAATGTTGGAATCATTGTTCTTAGACTAAGAGAGGTTCGTGTCCCCTTAAAATGGAGGAAGTAGACATTTATATACTAAAGGGTATTCATGAATATGGGCAAGAAAACTTACTGCTCATAAGAATAAATTAGAAATATAAGGGAAAGGAAAGTAATTAAGAAAACTAATCACAGACATTTAATTACTTAATATAGCCGGAATCACTAATGTGAAACAATCCAAAGTTTACCAAATAAAATAAAAATATTAAAAGCTAGTTGGATTACCATAAATGATTAGAATATTAAAAGTTACCAAACATATTTAATATATATAAGGAAATAAATAATAAAGTTGTCACACATAATCATGAAAGTTCATTTAATAGATTTTACCACAAATAGTTTAATGTTAAAATAAGAGAAAAAAGAAAGAGTGAATCATGAGATATTTTTCTTAATTGAAATGATCCACTTGATATGGTAAAGTCATTTAAAGGACCCAAATTATGCTTGATTTCATGATTGTCATGTATTATATAAATAAGAACCATAATCAAATATATTAACAAATACACTTTAGTCAGAAAATCGAAAAAAATAATTACTCAAATAAATATAGAACTTACCATTAACATAATGAATCAAAAATCAATCAATTAATGTGTGTCTACGATTTTAGGAATCACGAGTTTAACATATTTAGCACTTAAGGCTATTATTGAGCTAAACTTAAAAGGAAGACAACAAAACAAATTACTCAAATACCGTAAACTAATCATGCCAGAGCCATCAAAACTTTAACATATCAAAATCGGGCCCATGACTAATTAAGGGAATATCAATCAACGCGAGAGAAAACCAAAGTGGGACAAATAAAATTAACCTTAGCATGTTATAAGTGGCTCAATAATACAAAGACAAGAGCTAAGCCAAAACACTAGAAGGAAAGAAAACAATAAACTCAAGATATTCAAACACCAAAGTAGTCATGCCAATATATTGAATTAACATGTCTCAGAAAATTACTTCTTAACCAATATCAAGTTGTTCATAATCAAATCGGTGAGAAAAACAATAAGAATTACCCACATAAATAAAAACTTTGGGAATTCAATCGACAATGCAGAGTAATCTTTATAAAGTGAAGAGAAAAGAGCACAAAATCGATAACAAAAATGAATCATAATAGAGATTGGGCTAACATAATTATATATTATAAAATGATTGAGTCCGTTTTTAGACGAAATCATCAATACTATACCGATATTGGATCTAGCCTTCAAGGCACACAAAAACAACTAATAAACAAAGGGACGACGTGACCTTTGCAAAACATGAGGTAAATCAAACAATACGTGCACTAAATTGAATTAAACACACATATATATAAACACAAGGAGACAAATAAACGAGTAAAAATCACTAATACATGAAAGTAAACTTTAATTGTGGGCAAGGGTGTGAACTTTGTTAAACCTTTGGGCGATCCAGGTTGAATCCTCGAATCTTGTCGTGTATGTGTGATAGTTTACCTATCCAAGGGTGGCCGGAGCAGAGAGGTGAGACGGCGAAGGAAGTGAAGGGTGTTTGCTAGAACAGGTGGCGTTGGTTGTTTTTCGACAAACAAAGGGTCGAAATAATGAAAATGATGAGGTGTCCGGGAGCACCGGTGGTGGGCCGAAGAAAGAGGAAATAAAATGGAGGGAGGGAGGACGGCGGCTACTAGTGAGGTTTTGGCCAGTTTGGAGATGGTGATTTTTTCGGTATTTTTTTGGCTATCTCGAAGGAGACGCGAGGGCTGCTGGCAGGGCTCTGTTTGTTCCGGCTGCTCACCAAACGCAGAGAGGAGCGTAAGGCAGGTTTTGTGGTGTTTGGTGGTGTTCATCGAGGAAATGGAGGGGGTCTATGTACGGGTGGTTTCCGTTTCTTGGGGCGGCGTTGATGGAGATTCGCGGGAGACTCGTGATTTGAAGAAGAGAATAGGAAAAGGAGGGCTGCTGCGCTAAGGCCGAGGGAGAAAATGAGGGAAAATTAGGTTTTGGGTATTTGGAATAGGAAAGAAAATAGATTTAATTTTAAATTGTTGGATTAAATGAAATGAAGGGATGAGATTAATTTTAGGATAGTTGGGTCGGATTATGGGTCATAAGCAGCAATGTATCGTGTGAATTGAGTAGATGGACATGAAATTAATTGAATTTAAAAAAGTGACCAAACATTTTGACAAGAGTGGCTAAAATTGTCATGAAATTAAAATGAAAATTAGCTAGATTTTAAATAAATTAGATGAAATTGAAATTAACCGCTATTAAATTAATAAAACACTACACTTGCGAATGATTTAATAAATAAGTAATATAATAGTTTAATTACTTATAAAATAATATAAATAGTATTATTAGCAAGTCTTACTATAAATAAATTTTAAAATTAAGTAAATTATATTTTGTAAATAAATCTTATTTAATTGAAAATATGTGCATGTATATTATTATACAATATATTATATATGACATAATTACATATAATATTGAAAAATTTAAAAATTAAAATTAAAATAATTTAGAAGTATTATTTAAAATAATTATGCAAAAATTCAAGTAGGTATGCTAATTAATGCTAGAATATTATTAATGTGAATTAAATAATTTTGTTAAAAATATAATTTTAAAATACACAAATACATACGTTACTAATGGGCATAGGAGGGAAAATTGTTTTCAACAACTGGGACAAGCCTCCACCACTCCAACTCTTATAGAAGAAAGCAAACTGAATAAAATAATTCGTCCTCGAAAGATGAGGATTCACCAAATAGAATACCAAAATCTTTTGAGGAACTGCCAACGAGGTCGAGACCGAGATCCCCATAGCTTGTATCATAAAAAGATATATCATAAAAAAGCATGCGTCGCACTTTGAATGTTCTGAAATAAACGAGGCACCATGCACAAGGAATAAATATGTTGAATTGAATAGACATGAATTAACTAACCGAAACCCGCCGAAACCGAATAACCGTAATAAACCTGTGATGGTCTAAAAGACATTGTCTGATGTCAAGGACATGCCCTAAATCTACAGTACTAATATGAAATATCAGGCCACTAGTGGGAGAGCCCGCAACCGAAGCCATATAACCACATTAGCTAGACGTGGAGTCCGATGTACACACTCCATCGGTAGAAACCAATACCTTGCCAGTATAAAGCATGGAATGTGAGATCACTGCCCTGGGGCCATGAGGCCAATAAAATACAACCTACTAGTGGCAACGTAGTTTTGAAACCCCTACTCTAGGTTCTAATTCCTACTCCTACTGTATAATCCCACCATGACTACTACTGCCAAGCAGATAGCTCGGCATCGGGTCCAAGACTATAACTAACTCAAATGGATACAGCCTGAGAGCACCTCTGAGCGTCTTATAGGACCGAATTTGGAAATTGGTGTTCCAAGACTGCCGAGCTGTTCACCAAGAAGTCGTCAGAGCTGTCTAAAGAAAAACTAAAGCTGAAGCTAGTGATTCTAAGACCGGCCGAGCTGTTTATCCGAAAGCGTCGTAACCGTTTCATGCGTAACTACAAAATTCGAACATAATCGATGCACTTATTCAAATTCTATACCGAGAGGCATCACCGATTCCTCAGTAATCTCGGTCAAACTGAGTCACCGATATTTTTCTCGGGGCAACACCGCTGCTAAAGATCTGACTGAGACTAGACTAACATGATTCTGATCAAATTCAACGTTTTCTAGTAATATGGGAAACCTAACCGATAAAATCAAGCCTTAAGGAATAACTAGTCCAACAGAAAATCCTAGTTTGCCGAAATTCAAAGTTAGGGCTAAAACCATTCTTATCGTAACTAATATTAACATGATAATTAGATAGTGAAAATAGGACAACAATCACACAAACAATATTCCATCTGCTATGTACAAAGTCCGATATATCATTTATATTAACATGGTAATTAGATAGTGAAATAGGACAACAATCACATGCAAAAACAATATTCCATATGCTATGTACGAAGTCCATATAATTTATTCACATTCTAAAGTTTCGGTGGCTAGGATCGATAGAGAAGAATTCTGGGGACACAAAGGAAGAACTATTCACTTGCTGAATTCCTCTACATACCTGTGAAAACTCTGAAAAATTCCTTGAGAACCGAGGAGAAAAGGTTGCCCTAGCTCTTGCTCGAAAACTCGAGAGAAGTTCTACGATCTATTTTCCTGGCACTGAGGGGAACGCAGGAAAGAAACCATTTAATTCCCTTAATAAGTATGAATATATGCTTAACACGACGTAGTTTAAAGTTTAGGAGGGTAGAAAATTACTGAAATACCCTTGAAAACTCGCAGTGGAAAAATTGAACGCTGGGCCTCACGCGGTGACCTAATCCAAGTTGTGGTCCGTGACCATGACTCGTGGCATCATCCGTATGTTCACCGCTAGCAATCATCCGCTCTCAAGGCAGACTCAATGATTGTGACATGTGGACCAAGACTCGTGGTCACCACTCATTACATCACTAACTCCCAAATAATTTTTATCTTGCCGACCATGACTCATCCCACGAATCATGGTGATCGATCGACTCGTGGGTCCTCCTGGCTGTGTACACTTACGTCTTCCTTCCCATTTCTCAATCGCCCTCCATGACTGGGACCTAATGAGTCGTGGGTTCACTACGACTCGGTGGGTCATATCCGTGGAGAATCAACTTCCGAAAGCACTTCCCACGACTTATCCAACGACTCGTTAGTTCCTATGATGACTCGTTAGATTTGGCCATTCCTTGAGGCACTTTCAGAGATTTTTTACCGAACTCATTTCAAATTCCTGGTTTGAATCTTGGAAACTTTTGGAGTGTTACAATATCTTCCCCTTGGGATCATTCATACTCGAACGAGACTAAAACTCGATAAATTAGAAAAGAGCCGGATTCCTGTGATCGAGACACGAGTCAAGTCAAGGAGTAACTAACTCGAACCACTTCACTGTACTAGCAGTAGCCGATGCAACTAGAATGCACATAGAAAAATCTAAATAAAGCGGTGAATATGGGATTGAATAGAGTACTAGGGAGGAATTTTAGTAACAATACCAAACCGAACCGGAAGGGAACAAGTGTGTATCCACCCTCTTCTCGCTTTCTTTGGCTTCCCGCGTAGCTCTTTTAAGCATCCTTATCACCATAAGACCTTTACTCAAGCTACCTCCTTGTTCGCCCCCTTATGAACTCCGACGGTCAAGGATCTGCAGACTGGGACTCCTTCTCGTATGAGAGACTTGGCCCTTACTTCCAATATCCAATGGCACAATTGAAGTTGATCACCAATGCATTTCTTCAATAGTGACACATGGAATACTAGGTACGTGTTGGACCTCAAGGTAATTCCAAAATTACAATCTACTTTGCCAATTCGCCTAAAATTAAGTGGGAATCCCACATATCTAGGACTCGAGATTTCCTTCTTCCCAAACCTCATCAATTCCCTTCATGGGTGAAATTTTCGATAGACCCATCTACCCACAACGAAATCCAATTCTCTCCTCACATCAACATAAGATTTTTGATAATTTCGAAGAAAGCTTCAATCATTCTCCGATGAGTTGTACCTTATGCATAGCTTTATGAACCAAGTCCTGCCCGATTATAACAACTTCATCAACCTCAAATCGCCCACAATAGGGAGACCTCAACCTCCTACCATACAATGCCTCAAACGGGGTCATCTCTGATACTAGAGTGTTAACTATTGTTGTACGCAAACTTGATAAGAGGCAAGTGGTCATCCTAACTTCCCTTGAAATTGATCGCACACACTATCAACACACTAGAATAGTTCGCCTCGCCTTGCCCATCTTCCCGTGAAAACTCCTGCTGAGTTTGACCTGGGTACCAAGTCCCTTCTCGAAAAGACTTCTAGAAATGTGAAGTGAACTGGTACTGGTTCGAGATGATGGATAATGGCACCCCATGAAGTCTGAAGAACTCCTAAGAGCAACATCTCAGCATAGTCCTAAGCCAAATCTATAGTTTTAACTGGGAGGAAATGTGCCGACTTAGTCATCTCAAGGTTCACTACTACCCAAAATGGAATTATGTTGCCGACGAGTTCGAGGTAGACTAGCAATAAAGTTCATATTTACTTCTTCCCACTTCCACGCAGGGGTAGTCCGATATCTCCGGGTCATACTCCCGCCTTTGATGTTCTACCTTGACTTGTTGGCGCTTGAGCACTTAGCCACGAATTCGGCGATGTCTCTCTTCATCGTTCCACCAAGAATATCCCACAAATCGTGGTACATTTTAGTAGCACTGTGGTGGATGGAGTACCTCGAGCTATGATCTTTAGCCAAGATTCACTGCCTCAATTCACCAATGTCCTGGGCACATACACCGCCTGTAACGAAGCCGCACCATCTCCCCTTTCGAGAAAACCTCCACCTCTCTTCGAGAACCACTTCCCCGAATTTTAAGTAGTATGATCTTCATCCTTCCTTGACTTAACAAGGAACCGCCATCCCAATTGCCGAACCTTCGGAGCCGAAACCCATTTGCACTGAGCTGACCTGGCCAAGGGAAAGAGCCGAATTCTCGAAAGCTTCTAATACTATGGTTGAATGAAATTGAGTATCTCACTTCACAACCGATCTACATATCTCAAATGAGTTTCTCGAATCAATATGCATGCTAAGACCGATAAAATAACTAAAGGACATGAAGTCGACACTAACAAGTAGAGTACTAAGAATAAACTGCCCTCGATTAGAACTCAGTGATTTGGGACGACGTTTTGAATCTAAATCCCCTAACTACTTTCGATATTTGAGTAGGTGGGCCTTTTCGACCCGATTTCCGAGTAGTTCCTCCTACTAGCTAAGCCGTTCTTATAACCTTCACTATAATAACCTCTTTATTTCCACTTACTTACAATCTTGATGGTCAACAATCTCAATAGGAGCCTCGTTTTAAAAGAAACTATCATCCTCACCAACTTTCTATCATTCAAGCCTATCATTTAATCATCTTACGAATTCCGCAAGATATACCATCCAAGAATCTCCCCGCCTCCCTGTGTAAGACAAACAATCGCATCTCATGAATTTTTGCATATGAGCATCCAGGTATAAATAGAGGGTTATCCTGAGTGTATCTCGTTTAGCAACGATCACTCTCGATATAGGTGCACATACACATGTATTAGAGTAAGAAATCAAATTACCTAATCACTCAAGGAGCCTAGTTCCGAGCCTAGCATGATGTAGCATGATCTCGCTAAACCATTATGAGAGTCTCGAGGGACTAGGTTCTTGAGCCGAAAGTATAATGGGAGATATGAGTCTATACATAACTAATCTTCATAACATGAAGCTGGAACTTTTGGAATCATGAACTAAGACCGGATCGTCACTCGACCGGTTATCTATGATTCTAGGAGTCTCAACACAAGCAAAAGTAGAAATATAGAGTAAATCAAATACAAGAGAAAGCAAATTAATAGGAAAGACGACATCCCATAGTTGTTATTTCTGGAGCCCTCCTACCAAAAACTTAGGGATTGACCTGGCCTTCTTAACTTATTATCTCCCCTTAGCTAAAAGTCACCATTCTCAAGCTCTTAGATCCTTTCTTAAGTCTAGGTTAACATCACTAATTCTTGAGTTCTCATTCATCGCGAAAGCTAATACTACAGCTTCATACTTATAACCATTTCACAACGACCATAAGATAACTCTTGGTACTAGCATTATAAATGTATTTCATACTTTATATCATGGCTCCCGATCCTAACAACATGAAAGGATCAACATGAGAAATTCATAACATACCCGCTACTATATCCGTGGTTGTCGGCCATCTATATCGGATGTTGTGCCTCGCTGAGATGGGCAAGTTGTCGGAGATGCTGATGGTGGATTGAGTTTTCCCATGTTCAGCTATAGGGAAATTATTTATTCTATGGCCCGACTGCCACATATTCAAACATCCTTCCCTACCAAACAAACACTTTCCCGGCTACTCCTTTCACATTTATTGCAACCGGGGCGACTTTATAAGGCTGCGTACAGATAGCTGAAGCTCTACCTTCGCCCTGTTTGGCTGCTGGGAAATCTATGAGTTTATGGCCTGACTTGCCACACCAAAAGCAACCGCCTCGAGCGCCATGCATTCCCAAAATGGTTCTTCCCACACTTTTGCAAGTTGGGTATGTAATCTCCCTTACTCTAGGTTTGTTAGAGCATCGCTATCGATGGTACTAGTGCTAATGATCTCCAATGAGACTCGGAAATGATGTCACCACTCATCCTCTCCGTTGGGAATACCCTATCCCCTTGTCCTTGCTCTCTTGCTCCTCTTTTCTTCTCCCTTTATCCTTCCATCCACCTTCTCGGACCATAAAACCGACGGATTCCTTTTTATGAAGTTTTCAACCCCGGTGGCTATCTCTTTAGTAGGATTTGCAGACGTGACTGCTCACTGTTAACTGGTGGTCGCGACTGCATTAGTGCACTCTAAGGGCAAAATCCCAAGCTCCCAATTCTTCACTTTGCCCACCAATGGGGCTCTACTGGAGGTCAGCGTGGGATTGGTGATCTCCTGCTATTTTTCCTCTCCCAATACCCCCCTTCGGGAGACATTGTTCAACACGTAGCACAAATTAGAAGAGAAACCTTAAAGCTATGACCTATCACACGATAAGAATAGTGAAAGAATGGAATTTTCCTAAAACAGAGTCTCCTCGTGATAAGTGTGGCACGCTCGCACCCATGAAAAGGACTCACTACGCCAAGACCGAGGATACTCAAACCTAGTGCTCGATATCAAGTTTGTCACGTTCCGAGCTTACACCCCGGATCTAACATGGTACTTGGAGTCACAAGTAACCCTAAGTCAACCTCGGTCTATCATACATCGCACCCGATTAAACATAAATATAGCGGAAACTTAAAGTAAACTATAAAACATTTATGAAATAAAGCTGATCGTAAAGTTTTAAAAAACATATGAGCGTAACTACAAGTCTAAAATCCATATCTCGTGAAACCGAAGTTACTACACCGATGAGAGTTGTCAGACAAGCCCCCAAAACACTCCAACTCTAATAGAAGAAAGCAAACTGAATAAAATAATCCTCTTCCTCGAAAGACGAGGACTCACTAAATAGGACACTGGGTCTTTGAGAGCGATCAACTAGCGAGGTTGAGACTGAGATCCGCAATTTATCATAAAATGATAAAACATGTGCATGTAAGCCGCATTTGAATATACTGGTAAGTGAGAGACACCATGTACAAGGAATAAATATGTTGAATAAATAGACATGCATTGACCAACCGAAACTCCGCTGAAACTAAATAACCTAATAAACCTGATAGTTTAAAAGACCCCGTCACGGTCAAGGGACATGCCCTAAAATCTATGATACTAATCTTAAATACCGTGGCCGACCGATCTCGACTAATTCGAGATCAAGTCTCGCGACTAGCGGGAGCAGGCTATAACCGAAGCATATAACCATGTAGCTAGACGTGGAGTCCGGCGTACACACCTCCCATCGGTGGACCCAATATACCTTGCTGTGGTATAAAGGCATGGACCGTGAGATCGTTGCCCGGTGCCATGAGGCTAATAAAATATAGCCTACGATGAAAACGTAGTTCTCGAACCTAAAAGACCGGAACCCCAACTCTTTCGGTGCTAAGTCTTACTCCCACTATAATCTTACCATGACTATTACACGCTGCGGATAGCTCGGGACATCGGGGCCCAAGACTATAACCGACTCAAGGATACCGTCTTCCGAGAGCACCTCAGCGGCTCTTATAGACCTGGACAAAACTGGGTGTTCCAAGATCGGGGTTAGAGCCGTCACCACAGCCATAGCCTTCTAAAGAACAAACCGAAGTCAAGCCGGTGATTCTAAGACCGGTCGAGCCGCTATCTCGAAAGCGCGTATGTCTACAAGTAACCACAAAATTCAATAATCGATACCCGACCTAATTCTGATAACTGGAGGCATCACTGATTCTCAAAAGTGACTGTGGTCAAACTAATCACTGACATTTTTCGGGCAACACTGGGTTAAGCAAAGATCCGACCGAGACTAGACTAACATGATTTTGACTTAATTTTCAACTTTTTCTAGTAATATGGGGAACCCAACTGATAAAATAAAACCTCAAGGAATAACTAGTCCAACAAAGAAAATCCTAGTTTGCCGAATTCAAAGCTAGGGATAAAACTATTCTTATCATAACGAATATTAACATGATAATTAGATAGTGAAAAGTGAAACAAAATCACATACCAATATTCCATATGTGCTATGAAGTCCGAAGTACCATTTATTCACATTCTAAAGTTTTAGTGGCTAGACCTGGACAGAGAAGATAGAGAAGTATTTGGGGACACAAGGGAAGAACTATTCCCTTGCCGAATTCCCACATACTCCGTGAAAGGCCCGAAAATTCCTTGAGAATTGGAGGAGAAAATGTTTCCAGCTCTTGCTTTGAAAACTCGAGAGAAGTTCTACGATCTATTTTTCTCAAGATATGAGGGGGAATGAGGAAAGGAACCATTTAATCCCTCTAATAAGTCTGAAAATATATTTAAAAAGACGCAGCTTAAAGTTTAAGAGGATAGGAAATTACCGAAAGTCCCTTGAAACTCGCGTGTGGGAAAAATCGATCACAGTCCTCACTGGTGACCTAATGGGTCGTGGTCTCAGAACATGACTCGTGGGTCTCACTGTGAGTGTGCAATCGCCCGCAATACACCGATGGTCACCAAGGGAGGGACCTAACGACTCAGCACATGGAAGCCACGACTCGTGGCATCATCCGTCAGCCCACCGCTTGGTAGTTGTCCGGGGTCGACGGGAGACTCAACGGACAGACATGGTGACCACGACTGGTGGTCACCACTCATCATGTACAATGCCTCAACTCCTAAAATAATTTTTATCTAGCTGACCGCGACTCATCCCACGAATCGTGGTGATCGACCATGACTCAATGGGTCCTTCCTGCTAGGTACACCGACTCCTTCCTTCCATTTCCCAATCACCCCTTCCCATGACTGACCTAACGAGTCAGTGGCCCGACCACGACTGTGTGGTCATATCCGTGGGAAATGAACTTCCCAAAGTACTTTCCACGATTAATCCAATGACCCGTTAGTTCCCTTTCACGACTGCTAGGATGAGTCAATTCCTGAGGCACTTTTGCATATTTTTCTGCTGAGCTCATTTCAAATTCCCGGTTTAAATCTTGGGGGGAACTTTTGGGGTGTTACATTAAGCTATAAGCTCTCTCATACATAACCTGCATCTAGTAAATCACTACACGAATATGAGATGGAGTGATTTATTTTTACATTCATAAGCTATAGCTAGCAAAAAGTATATACAAACAAGAACCTAACCTGGCTCCCATAAGCTCCGGAAGGTGCAAGAAACATATAAATAACTTATTTGGGCCCTCTATAAAGCCCGGACAAAGCACGCAATCAGTCTATATACCCCTATTGGCACTCAAGCCCCGCAAGTATATGTAATCGAACATACCTAGTCTCTTGAGAATATACCGGAGCTTTATGGGCTCCGGTAATTGAATTCCGCCTGCCCTATGACTGCACCCCAGGAACACGAGGGGCTCTCGTGGAAGGGTCTCAGAATGCCTGCTACGGCATAGAAGAAGTCCATAAGTGAATAGATTTCAATATGGCCCTGTAGGCTCTAATTTATTCCTTACAAGCAATATATGGCTCCGTAAGCGATTCAAGAAATTTCCTTCGCAAGCAATACAACATCGTAGCTCTCAATCAATCTATAGCTCCGTAAGCAATCTATAGAAGCATCATAGCTCCGTAAGGTTTATAACTCAAAAGTAGTCTATACATCTAGCAACTTTAGCTATTCATGGAGAGAGGTAGTACGAAATACGGTCTACCCCAACTACTTTGACACTATGTTACAATCTACAAATCTAGTTATTCAAAGGGCATATCTCGTCTCTTTAGGATTAACGCGATCGCTACTCGCCTCAGAATAGTCTATATAGTGTCAATGGTGGCACACCCCGTGTGCCTACACTTCTGACCAGAGGTCTGGTAATGATTATACCTCCGCGACCTGCATGTAAAAGAACGAGGTCCGAAACACCTAAGCGATAGCCTAAAGATCATGCTAGGACAATGATAGCTCATAAGCGAACAAAAAGGGGTCACATGGGACCAACTAGTTAGCTTCCTTCGCTAGAACGATTGTAGGGCCGCCATCTGACATGCTCCTGCTACTGTACCTAACTTCCACAAAGCCGTCACTATAATTCTTAGCCCGAAGGTAATGCCGTGATACTATGGTTCTAGTCCCCTTAGACATTAACTTGGTTTGTACAGATTTCATATGGCCCCAATGAGCGATTCATAGCCTCGTAGGTAGGTATATCCGGACCTAGCCACTGTGACAACCCGAACATGGGCATCTATAAGAATAGGCTTCATGCCATTCTAATGCCTAACTACTAATAAGGTTCCTCCTTCGGGTATCCACTAATCTATCAGTCTTGTAACAACTAGGATAGTTTTTTTAGTGACCTGTATGACAAGCATTAAGTCGGCTAAAATTAACGGTCACTAACCAACAATCATAAGTGGCAAGCCGTCACTTAGTTCGTTAGGCAACCCTAGTGCCATCAACTCAAGGATAAGCCCATCCTATCTAGCTTCCTCCCTTGGAGGTGTCAAAGTACTCCATCGGCCTCTAGACGAGCTTCTTTGTTCGAAAATTTAAGTGTCAAACTAAAAGTTATATCGCCTCATATAACTATGTTTTCCAACCCGACAAAGTCGCCCAATGTACCTAACCATAAGCTTTCTAAGGCCTTGGGAAGACAAAGAAGACATCGAACCCCACTAATATTGTGAACAAAAGAATAGGAGGAGTCTCATGATGCTTCTAACGTTAGTCACACCTATTATACTTTTTCCTGATGAGGGATGCTAAGTGGCATAACCCCTACGGCTCATAGCAGCTAACCACGACATATATATAATCATCATCTACGTACACACCGAATTACAACATATATGATCATTATCTACTTTCTCAAAGGCATATGTTGTATCACTATACGATAGGAATAACTTACCGAAGAGAGGTTAGACTTACCATACCTCAAATGTCAATTTTCATTCATCAAATACCTAACCCAAGTCGGTAATTCCTCCAATTTGGCAAATTTTACAAGAGCTTAATACAACTAGTTTCAATAGGAAATGGCTAATAACTATATCTTTCAAAAACATTAACTAAAACTCAAACTCATCCACCCGTTTGAAAACTTACAAATTTTCGAGAGTTTAGAAGGTAGAAATGTTTACCTATCACTTGTAGCCGCTAGGACTCAATTGTGAAGTGACCCAACAACGTTTACTTGCGGGTTCATAAATTGCGAGTTTTCAAGAAATAATCTCACAGGACGCTCTCAGAGGTATATAACCCATTATCCAAGATGAATTTTCATTTGAATGGAGTTTAATGGTGTAATATGGCGAAAATCACAAACCCTCAAGAGCTAAGTCGCTGTCGAGCTGTGCTCAATTGGTAAAATTATAAAATGAATCCAACTTACCCAACTTATATATATATATGTAGAGGGTGGTGGAGGTTGGGGCGTGCGCTGGCCATCACGCCGCAGGCTACCGCGCCGCACACCACCAGGCTGCAGTGGTCGCGTATCACGCAGCCCTTGTCTCGGGCCTTGCTTGGCCCTCGCGATCCACTCGATGATGCACTCATGCATCCTGCTGCCGAGACTTCTCCCATACGTGCCATGCTCTAACCGCTCATCGCAAACACACGTACATGTACGCTAGTCACTAACATCTTACAGGGTGTAAGAATGCATGGCATTTATTTCATTCATAAAAAAAGGAAATGGTCCTAATGATACACGAGGAGGGGAAAATGACCTTAATAATACATAAGGAGGGTCAACGACTCTCGAAGGATACACCTAAGAGAGAAAAATTTATAATAATACACAAGAAAGGGAAAAATGACCCTAATGTAGATACCTAGAAGGCCAATAACCCTAATGATACATGAGAAGGGGCAAATGATCCTAATTATAAAACTTCGGTCGTGCAGTCCTGAAGCTTGGTGGATCGCTCCCGATATTGTATGTATGCTATTCGCGCCCTAGTTCGGGTGTGGTTCAATATCGTGTACATCGTACCTGCAACTATAAGTTATTCAAAAAAAGGAACCTCATAGGTGAAACTTTTCCTATTTTTTGGGCAATAATATTACTTTATGGTGGCCACTATTAAAATAGTTAGTCATTTAGCGTTGTTTCCGTTGTGGGCCTCTTATTGTCTTTCTTGTTATTCTCGTGACTTGATAAGGCCCCTTTCAACTAGAGTCTCGGTCCTCTCTGAGTATTGAGTTCTTCCCTTGGTCATTGTGTTAAGTAAAATTCAAGGATCGATCATAGTGAAATAAATAAAAGAAGGGGTTCGATGGATCGAGGAACCCAATCTGGGCCAAAAGAGTTTTTGATACTTACGGGCCAGACTAGCGGCTCGAGCATGGGATGGCCATTGCAACTACCTTTACGTACCTCCATCTTGTAGTTGATTTCTTCTCGAAGCGTGGAACCAATGAACCGTGGTAAGACTTTGGTATAACTGTACTTCGACCAAAGTATATTTGGCTACCTCAATTCCGTGGGCTCGAGAAGTTTCAATCTTTGCCTTCACTCTCTAAATTAGTGCCATTAACATGAAACTTCAATATGCCTTTAATTTTTTTTCGGTACTTGATACTCATCATCTGTCAATAAATTATCGTAGTTCATCTTCTAAGAGGTCTCCAATATTTCCATTTTTTTCTTCAAGCTTTGTTGAGAAGGACAAGAAGATGGGGACTCTCTCTCAATATGTAACACTAATATTTTCTTAGGACTTCTTTGCCTCTGAAGAAACTGATGCTCATCTTCTCATCCATTTCTGGCCCAACCAGCTTCATGTGAAGAGGCCCAATTTTCTTCGGCTCATTCTCGCTCATACTCCTTGGGGTGCTTCGACCGCAAGCCTAAATATATAACTTATTATAATAGATATGGGGGCGAAAGTACAATGCATTGGATTCCAACACGTGGGACCATCACAAGCCGAGTCCTGCATATAGTAGTAATTTTTTAGTGGGTAACCTTTATGGTTCAACAAAGGGTTAGAATATATCAAAATAATATCACAATTGTATATCTCCATAGACGGCATCGCCATTCTGCATAATAGTTAAATTTGAAAGGCAAGGATACACATCAAACTCTATCTTTCGCCCAAATCCAACAATGTAGTGAATGAAAAACAATAATGTTAATTACTCAAAGTAAAGGAAAATGAGAGGGTTCCTGATCTTTCTATATTGTGAGAGAGCTCCCTTATAGGCAAAAAAAATCCAAGTCTACATTATAGTATGAAAAGCCTGACACTAGTCTAAAAAGATTATTTAATAACACTTGAGTACCATCACATGACTGAACTTTAGCACTAGGCTCGAGGCTAATTGGTGTCAAACCGAGAGCCATTGGGAGTGCTCCAACTGAAAACTAAGTTATTTTTGAAAAATATCCTATGAGGTAGACATCACGGGTCACATAGTAGTTTCTATTGTATTGGGAAAACACCAGTCCATGTCATATTGAGGGCAAGTGTTTCTTGATTTTCCCGTGTTGATACAAAAAGGTCATCATGTCTCCAATTTTAATTCTACCAGTATTTTCGCATGTCGAATTCTGATTAGACTGCTTTCCCTACATTGATTTTACCCCACACACAACCAAGATCAATTCTAATATTAAGAAAATCTAATCTCATCATATAATAGGAGCAAACTTACAAAATGATATTCAAATATGCTTTTTAACAAATTTTATCTTTCAAGTTGGTGAAATTATATTTATGGACTCCACTAAATATTTAATATACTTTGATAATTGTATTTAACAAAATCTCATGTAAAAAGATTTAGCAAAAAGAATTTGAAAAGTTATGTCAAATCACTTAAAAATACAACACTAAAACCCGCATTAGACACTAGAAACACAAAATAGTAAAAGTTGCACCTCAAATAACTATATAAGATATCAAAATAGAAGAAACTAAAAAAAATGAACCTCCATATGCGGTTTCAGCTGAACAACCCTCCACTACAATTTTCATTAAATCTAATCTGGCCGGGGGATGTCATGACCCGAGCCAACACCCTGAACGTAACCCGGTACTTGAAGTCACAAGTGACCCAAGTCAACCCTTGATCTATCATTCACTAGCATCCCGAGTAAAAATGTACAACTGAACTTGAAACAATACCATAAAGCATTTATGAAAAACAAGTCTGGAAACATACATAAAAGCTCAAAACACTGGATAATACCGATAAATCAAAATTATGTCAGTTTGAAAGCTATCTAATAGAGGAGTTGCTGGGATAAGCCTCAGCTAACTCTAAGTCTAACTGAAACTAATAAAGACTGAAAGAAAGAAATAATGTCCTCGGATGACGAGGACTCACACTTCACCGCCGAGGTTGAGAATCGATCACAAGCGCTTAGCTATGGTTTAGTTCTGAGAACTCCGCAGTTTATCATGAAATGATACAACATAAAGTATGAGTCAGTACTTGAATGTATGGAGTAAGTGAGAGAAACATGAATAATATGACAGAACTAGTAACTTAACTGATACGACATGAAATGACCAACTAAAATGTCAAAACCTATAAAAATGGTGTAGAACTTATATGGTCAAAATGACCAACCCGATGGTCATAAACATGTCCTAAGTCTCGAGATACTTCACTCCGAACTGATTCGAGCTGAGAAATCTGGGAGTAAACCGAACCGACTAGTGGGAGAGCCTGGCACCGACATTTAACTCCCGTGAGCTAGACGGAGTCTCGGCGTGCTACACCGCACCTAAGAGGACCCCATATACCTTTCTAGGCTTAAAGGCATGAACCGGGTGATCAAAAATCTGGGGGCCACCGGCCAAGTAATAATGTACGCTGGCAATGTAGTTCGGGAACCGCGCACTAGAACCCCGCCCCACTCTGTTAAGTCTCTACTCGCCGGAAAACCTAAACCGAACTACTAAGATGATAGCTCGAAACTCGGGGTCCAAGACTATTTAGGGACGTATAACTACATGTATCCTGAGAGTCTTATCAGACCAGATTCTGAAACTGGGTTCTAGATCGACGCAGCGCGCTTATCTCGGCGTCAGATTCTGGCCCAAGAACAAGTTGTAATCGAACGGGGTCCCGGGGACGGCCGATATATAGCTAGAATTTCATGCCCGCCTAATGGACCAAATAACTATAATCTGAGTCTAATTCTTGATAATTAAGAGGCACACCGATACCTCGAAAGACCTAAGTCAACCGATTAGTTGACACTTTTCGAAAGATTCTCAAAAGATTCTACTGCTCTAATTGAACCGAACTACTAAGGCCTAATAGAGAAATCAACTCATTCTAACAACATGGGAATTTCATAATATGACAAAAATTAAGAATTAAAGAAATCTCATCCGACAAGGCTAAAATCATTTTTATATGGAATACCCCTCAATGTTTCTATAGTAAAAATTTCTAGGAAAAATTCAGCCCATAACATTCTTCATTCACGATAGAGGTGTTGCTGTTCAGAACGGATAAGAATCGTCCTTAGTGACTCTAGATGGAATTTAATAAGCAAAAATCATTACTCGAAAGTTAGGTCTTAAATTCAATTTTTTTCAAACATTGACAATTTAATTAGGATTTGATATAGATAATATGGACAATCAACATGGATATTATTCTGGGCGAAATTAACGAAAATAACATGGAATTCATTCGTATTCGAAAACTCAGGGCTAAAACTGATGTGGAAATTAAGGGAGGATATTGGGGGACATAAGGGAAGAATGATTTCCTTGTTGAATTCCCACATACCTGTCCAATATTCTCCCAGAGAAGAGAACTTGGACTGCTGCAATAGAGGACAACCCTAAGCTTGCTTGAGAGTTTTATTGAGGAACTCTTCGATAGTTTTCTGAGAATAAACGTGAGAATGGGGGGAGGAACCGTCCCAACCCTCTAATAAGTCTGATTTTATGTACAAAACATCATAATTTAAAGCTTAGGTGAATAGGAAATTACTGAATAGCCCTTAGAAAATTACTGAAAAAAACTGTCAGGTGCCCCTAACAGGTAACCTAACTGGTCGTGGTGACTAACCACGACTCGTGGTCACTCCCGTCAGGTACACTGCCTGGGATCCTCAGTAGGTCACCACGAGTCGTGGTCACCGACCACAACTTGTGGTCACCAGTCGTGGACCACACTGGTTCACTGTTGAAAATTTAACTCTATACTAGGTAACGAGTCATTTAACGAGTCGTTGCCACAGGTGACGACTCATTTCACCCACTCATCAGTACACTAGTAAACTAAAAATATTCCCAACTCAGGCCTAACCACGGGTGACTTAACGGGTCGTGGTCTGTGACCACGACTCATGATGCTCCTCGTTGGGTACACTGCTTCTCATTTTCAATACTTACTCCTTCTTCTCATGACTGACCCTACGAGTTGTTGGGTCTCATAACGATTTGTTAGGTGGTTCATCCTGAAGCATTTTTGCAGCTTTTTTTCTGGATTTTCTGATTTAAGTCTCAGAATTAGATTTTGAGTTCCTGGGGCATTACAATAAATTAATAAATCTTTGAATGTGTTCTATAATTCTCCACAATCTGCTAAGATTGTTGATTCGCGAAAGCCAGTGGACTCCTTCTTCTCATGACTCGACCCTACGAGTTTGTCTGGGTCTCATAACGATTTGTTAGGTGGTTCATCCTCAAGCATTTTTGGCAGCCTTTTCCGATCATTTAAGGTCTGCATTTAACTTTGAGTTCCTATAACATAATAATAATAAAACTTTTGAATGTGTTCATAATTTCCACAATTTTCCTCTATTATAGGAAATAGCTAGCTATACCTCGACATTTATAATACTAGTATGAAATCTACTTTAGTTAAAAACTGAAAAATCTATTCCTATATAATTCTGGCTGTAAATCCAATTTAGACATGAATTAAAATATTAAATCCTAACCAATTTGGTTTCCTGCTCCAATCTTTTTCAAAAAAAAAATTATATCACCATTGGGCCATTTTTATTTATAATCTAAAAGGTCCAACACAAATAAATTAAATAATATATAGGCCAGCTCAAAAGCGACGATATATTAAAAGCTACAATATATTAAAAGCTATGTATTTGACTAGTACCTAATTTTTGGTCATTAGCTACTCAGTCATTCTGGATTGAAAATGGAAGCCAGAGTTTTCGCTGCTACTTCTTGCCAGATCTTGATGTACTGTGAAGCCCTCCTTCTTTCTTCTTCTTTATAATCTTCTTCTTGAACTCATTGTATTTCTTTTGTTGTATTCATTTATGTTATATTGTCTATTGTTATATATTATTTCTCAATATTCACTCCGCCTTTTCCTTTTCTGTTTGTGTAGCTCCATTGTTGTTTCTCAATATTCCTTAAACATTGGCTTCTTCTACGCTTGTTATTGTTTCTGATAAGTTTTTCTTCATTTCCTTTCAGTCTGTTGACTCAATTTTTCTTCTTCTTATTTTTGATTTTGTTGACTTCAGATTTGTGTATTTGTTGGTCTCATCTCCTAACTTTAGTCTTTTGGTATGATTCTTTGTAATAAATTGTGTGTTTTTACTGTTTGATCCTTAATTTGTGATTGCCTCTCCTCTATTATGCTTCCTTTTCTTGTTCTTATTTTGCATATTATTCTTCTCCCCTATCTCCTGTGATTATATCTATCATCTTTCTATTTATTTTGTTTATTGATTTGGTACTGACCCTGAGGTTTTCTGTTTGTGCTTTATCCATGTTTACCATCTTCTTGGCTAACATCGGTAATTTTGTAAAATTTGAGAAACTTACTTTTCCTTGTTGATCAAGTGCTATGTTTGCTAGATAGTCTGCCAACTATTTCCTTCCCCGTATGTGTGCTCTAGTTGTACCTTACATACTTGCGATAGATTTATTATATCTTCTATTATATTGTCTATATTCCATGGTATCTATCATTCCCCTGATATCAATTTGATCATTGCTAATGAGTCTGTCTCCATCTGCATTTCTGTTATATGCATTAAAACGCACTGGTATATTATTTCTCTAATAGCTATTACCTCTGCTTCCATATTTGTTAATTCATATATCTCCTCTCCTTGTGCATATATTAGGTCTCCTTTTATAATTCCCTATAATAACCATAGGAACTTCTTCCTGGGTTACCTCTAGAAGTGCCATCAACATTGCATTTCAACATTCCTTCCTTTGGTGTTTGTCGTGTGACTGCCATATGATAGATCCCTGGTTTGTAGCTTTCTAGGTACTCAATTATATCTATCCATTTGGAATATTCATCTAGGGATAACTTATCTTCACTGGTCTCCAAATATCAGTGTTTATTTTAAAAATAGTGTTGTTGTAAGAGGTCTTTTTTCCATTCCTTAACATGTTCCTTCTCTTCCATAAATGCCACATATAAAAGCTAAGGTAGCTTTATGAATTGGCTGTAATTTTGAATAGCATCTTGTTATCCAGCACTTAGCTATGGTTTGTGATAATTGCAGCCCCTCTATATTTATACCTGCTCCATTAGAAAACAACCTCCACATCTTTGCAGCTGTAAGGGAGGTTATAAAAACATGTTCTATGCTTTCCTATTTAGAAGATTGACAACACCATCATTTAGATACCATGTTAATCCCCATGCTCTGTATCACCTCATCTACTAGAGTTCTGAATTTCCAGGCCCTCAATAGAAAGAAATTAATCTTGAATGGGATTCTCTTTGTCCAAATAAATTTGTAAATGTCATCTTCCTCTTCCCTTTGTCTTATATATCTCCAAGTACTCTTAATAGAGAACTTTCCAGTAGGTTCTAGCATCCATTTTGTTGTATTTAGAAGTTTGTTTTCATTAGGCTGGTATGGTCTTAAGAATGTGATGCACATACTCCTTTGGTATGAGTTTTCTTAGTTTTTGGATATCCCAACTTGTACTAGAACTAAACAACTTAACTTCTACCTCTTCATCCCTTGCTTCTGGAACCACATAGTATAGGGCTCCAAGTGTTGTCCAATTATCAAACCAAAAGCTGGCATTTTCTTGTATAATCTTCCACCAAATCTGGTGTTCAACCTTCTCTCTTACTATGATTATCTTCTTCCAAATGGTTGAGGCCCCCTATACTATGTGCAATTATAGGATGCACTTTATTGCAATATTTGTTGATCATAAAATCTCCCAAAGAGATGGTTTACTTCTCATATTCCACTATAGCTTGCACATTAGAGCAGTTGATATGTCTACTAGAGATCTGATGTTTACTCCTCCTTCTTTAGGCAGACATTTTTCCAATGTCTTGTCTTTTTATCAGCATGGTTGTTCCAGAAGAATCTAGCAAGTATTCTGTGTATATGCTTTAAAACACCCAATGGTGGACTAATAGTAGATAGTAAATGTATAGGCATTTCTTGTAGTACATGACTAATTAGCATCGCTCTTCCACCATATGATAATAATTTGTCTTTCCATCCCTGAATTTTCTGTCCTATCTTTTCTACCTTGTACTCATAGTAGCATATTTTATTCCTACTATAGAATATAGGACAACCTAAGTATATAAAGAGGAATGATCCTTGTCTGATCTTTGTCACTTTTTTGTTAAGGTTGATTATTCTTGCTGGTGTCTTTTCATGTAAATAGAATACACTTTTTTTTATTGATCAATTATCCTGATGCATGCTCAAGTCCTTGAGTAATTTTATCATGAGTCTCATTGATTTTTTGTCTGTTGATGTAAATAAGATTGTGTCATCTGCATATGCTAAGTGATTTATTATTGGACTCCACTTTGGTACCCTAAATTCTTTGAAGTCCTCCCTTTCATTTATAGCATTTAGGCTCCTGGATAGAGCCTCTGCTGCTATAATAAATAGAGTGGGTGATAAAGGATCTCTTTGCTTCACACCTCTAGTTGATTTTAAAAAATCATACATTTGACCATTTATAAGAATAGGGTACCAATTGTTTGATAGTATCATCTCTTCACTGAATCCAAACTTTCTCATTACTTTGGCAATGAAGAGCCATGAGAGCCTGTCATATACCTTTGACATGTCTAATTTGATAACCACATTGGCACTTTTAGTTATTATACTTATATCTCTGATGATTTTCTGGGCTAGTAGAATATTTTCCATAATGCTTCTTCCTTGCATAAATCCTGATTTGTTTTTTGAAATCAAAAGAGGAAGCATCTTTGCTAGTCTTTCATGCAGTACTCTAGAAATGACCTTGCTTATAAAGTTTCTTAGGATTATTGGCCTTACATCTGAGTATGTGTTGATATTGTCCTTCTTTGGCAGTAGGTTAGTATGTGTGATAAATTTTTGTAGTGTTTCCCCTCCAAAGAATATCTATACTACTGCAATCACATCTTTTTTGACAATATCCCAACATGATTGATAGAAACTCCCCATGAGGCCATCAACACCACTGGAGCTATCACCCTTAAAGGAAAAAATTGCCAACTTAATTTCTTTCTCTCCTAGAATTTTCTTCAACATTTCATTTTGTTCTTCAGATATTGGTTTAGGGATATGTTGAAGAATATCAAAGTTTTCAGGAAAACTATCCTCTGTAAACTGTTTTTGGAAGAACCTGATTGCGTCATTAGCTAGTCCTTCTTTGTTTTCTATCCATTCTCCTTCTTGGCCTTGAGTTCTATGTGATGTAGCTTTTCCTTTTCCCTTTTACATATGAGTGAAAAATTTTTGTGTTTCTTTCTCCATCCTCAAACCAAATTAGGCCAGATTTTTGTCTCCAATACACTTCCTCTAGGTGAAGGTATCTAGTTAATTCTACCAGTTCTCTGTGAAGTTTTTCTCTATTCTGTTGATTTGGTTCATTTTCAAACTATGTTTCCTGTGCTTGTATTATCTCTTCCAGTGTGGCAACTTTCTGAAATATGTCTCCATATACTTCTTTGCTCTATTTTGTCACTGTTTTCTTTAGATTCTTTTATTTTTGATGTAATAGTATCATGGGGTTTCCTTCTATATTTGTTTTCCAATATTCTTTAACAATGTCTTTGAATGATTCATGATTTGTCCAAAAGTTAAGGAATTTGAAAGGTCTAATGATGTGTTTTGTTTTTGTGCCAATCTGTACCTCTAAAGGGGAAGAGTGATTAGATTCTTTTTTTATGAGATGTTTGACACTGATATTAGGGTATAGATCCTGTAGTTTCTGATTGCCCAATATCCTGTCTAATCTCTTGAATATGCATGCATCATTTGTTCTAAAATTACACCATGTAAAAGTACTTCCACTGTATCCCATATCATTTAGTTCACATTCTGTTAAGCAGTTTGCAAAATCTTCAGTTTCTTGGTAGTAAACAGGCAGACCTCCTCTTTTCTCTTCACTTGATAAGATAACATTAAAATCCCCTCCTACCAACCAAGGCTTATTGTGTTGTCTAGCTATGTTCCCAAAACTTTCCCATAATGCCTTCCTAGTGTTTCCATTACAGGTTGCATATATCACGTATACTATTATTCCTTCTTGCAACTGTTGATGGTTTATACTAATAGTATTATGTTAATTGGTGTTTTCTATTATATCAACCCGCAATTCTTATTTGATAAAGATCCATATTTTTCTGTGATATTTTCCATGGTTGTTTGATGACCCAAAATGTGTTTGTAGTTTTCTATGCTTGATGAATCTTGAAAAGGTTCCATCAAGCCTATTGTTCAGTATTAATTTCTTCTATTCAAATTAGGCAATCTTTTAAAAAGATTTTTGAGTATTGGATGATCTAATATTTCAAAAAGTGCTTTATTTATCATGAGTGAGTTCTCTTTGAGGCTACAAACCTCTTTGATAATGGTCTAACAGAAGGTATAAGTGTCGCGTTCCATTTTTCTCGCGTAAAATGAAACTCGACATGTGACAACTCTTTTAGGATTAATTAGAATGAAGAGTAACCGCCTAAAAAATTATGGTGCGTTAGGGCACCATTTTATCCTAAAAGCTTGTTTAACTAGCCTAGATCGCCAGAATTGGATAAGGGAGTTGCCTCGAAAGGAAAGTGTTAGACACCTTTCGAGGTCCACAAATGTGGGTCCCTTCCGGATTCATTAATTATGTGGGGATTAACTAGTGAGAAAAGTAGATTGATGTTAACCTATTTTATTTAGAATTAAACTAAATAAACTAGATGATTTGAATAAAATGGATAATATATGTAAAGACTACATAATTAAAATAACAAATTCTCAGAAAAGCTAGAAGAAAGAAATTGGAGCCAATATAGATGAAGGAGATACTATTATTCTATTAATTATATAACAGATAAATGATTGATAAATGAAAAAATAACAGAAACAAGAACCATAAATTAAGGACTTATCATAGATTAAAGAAGGAAATAAGATAGAGACAATTTTTACAAGCAAGTTTAAAGAAAGTTGAAGTGATGTATATATACAAAAAAATTTATAATTCTATAATTTTATGCAAGAAATAACATAATTGACAAAATGAAATGGAAGGAATAACATGGAAACCAAACAAGTAAAAACTTTAAGGATTAGACCGAGCCTCAAAGAGACGCCTACATATGAGGAGTTGGAGGGTTATTTTAACCTAAAGGGATCACCTCGTGCAACTAAAATACCACTTTGTAACCGTTAAGATTGCTCGTATTATTCCGCGAGCACAGACTATCATGTCCTAACTACCCACCTAATTAATTATTTACTAATCATAAATCATTCTTAACAAAGAAAAATACTAACTCCCTAACAATGTGCCTACCCGTCTCAAACCTAATGTCCAAGAGGCATTGGACTATTATTTTGGATTTGGAATCTAGAATTCTTAGGACTGTTAAAGGTGATAAATGTCAAACAAACAAATAAAAATTCAAAGAAACACAATTAACATGCAAAGGTTTCACATAAGCCTCTATGTTGATTCCTATTGGCATGATTTCTAAAAAATTCCAATAGACATGAATTCTAATGTATCGTCTCAAACTCTAAACATGCAACACATTATGTGACGCTACATGGATAGAATAGAAATATATAATTTAAATAAGTCAATATATGATCCTACATTCATCATTTCTACTCAGAATGGTCAAACAAGCAAATCATGGATAAATCCTTGAGCAGATTCTCTAATGAGAAATAATTAGTCATGTTAGAACAATATAATCAGTTCCTAATTGTCTTCTAACAAACACAGACTGATTGCAGATAACATTATTGGATTAAACAATGCTATAAATGAATAGTTGCATCTAAACTCATTGTTGTTAGATAAATATTCTTGGAATAAGGTATAAATAGAAATGAACAGATCACATTATTATAGAAATACAAGTAGTGACAAACTTATATGGATCTCACGGTTTATATATGTAGATTTTTTGGAGTTAGGATGATGTCACAACCCAAACGTAGACCCAGATCGAAACACGGGACAAGGAGCCCCGAGAGACTCCAAGTCGACCCATGAAATGAACATACATCTAACTCAATCAATAAAGTGGAATACTTAGCATAATATCATAGCGGAAACGCAATCATGACATAAATAATAAACGAAATGCACTTCATACATGACAGTTGAATACTACACATAGTCTGAAAGCCTCTACCATATTTGATAGGTTGAAGGGATAACACCCCAACTAACCCGATTAGTCTAGAAAATTGAACATAAAGAGATAACTGGTATCAACTGGTCCTTGGAGAATGAGAACTCACCAATGAGTTGGATGCTAACTCCGAGAATGAGCTATTGATGATGTTGGGTCTGAATATCGGAGCTTGTATCATAAAACGATACAACATAGAGTATGTGGTCAGTACGTGGAATGTACTGAGTATTTAAGGTAAGTAAAACAAGCATTTTAAATGCATAAAAGGTCATAAGAGTAGGACATCATGCTCATATCATAAATATAATAATGTAACATAAGGCTCAAGGTTTTCAAAATATTCGTAAACAAATCATAATCATAATCGTAAATGAAAACTTTATAAAACATAACTTGAGACAAAGTAACATCAACATAACCAAGCATAAATCATGAGGAACAATGGGAGGACTCATCATAACCGACACCATCATGGTAGAGCCTTACATGATGCCTCAACTATCTCACTAAAGTGGGCAGAGTTGCCCCTGGCTCGCCGGGCGAGGGACGTGTATTATGTGATATCACGAAAGAGGGGATCATTATCATTGTAATGTATCATTATAAACCCATGGTGGAACATGGTTATTAGACACCGGCATAGTCCTTTGAACTCTAGGCTGCTCGGTGCTAGACATGGCTCCCAAAAACATGCACATTAGGCTCATATGTAAATCACTAACATCATTCATTAAGATTCATGGATAAATAAATATTTATCATTTATTGATCCCCATTATAACATGATTAGCCAAGAATCAAAGCCCTTTAGTCAGCCAACGTCATAAATCGATAAATCATGAGATCCATTTCATACATCATAAATCATTCTTGAACATGTGGGCATTTCCCAATATTTTAATATGCTTGAAAATAATTAATTCACTTGAAAATATGATTATAAACATGGGTGACTTGAAAACATGCCTTTCATCATCAATACATCATACATGAACATTAATCATAAATCTTAACTTTCATGGGCTTTTCTATAAATGGACATTTTTATTTAAAAAAAAAAACTAGAAACATGTTTCACTGGAAAACAATGTAAACTTGCCCATGATAAGTACTTTATAGAAATCATATATCATAAAGCATAAATAGTACTGGATAATTTAGATCAAGATCATAATGAAATCATAACTTGACTTTTCATAAAACATAAAAAATTGGGCATAATTGATTTAAATTAAATCTATAAATTTATATTCAAAATAGTCATAAAATCTGCCCATAGATCATAAAACATGATTTAATACATGAAAGAAATTGACCCGTAGATAGATCATAGAAAATTTTATAAGAAATGAAATAAACCCCAGATGATCATGAAACTTGAATCTAGAATTGAAACTATGGAAATTAAGAAGAGTTTTGAGCGTGAGAGTGAAAGGAACTCTCAATATCATAGTCTTACATACTTGGGTTAATGATCCCTTGACTTTCTTTTAAGAGTCCAAGAATATTTGAAGAGGTTGAAGAAGAACCCTAGCTCCTTTCTTGAGAGAAAATCCAACTATTGATCTCTTGGAGAGGGTGAGATTTCAGGCTAGGTTAATCCCTTTAATCTGACCTTAAGGAAGCCTAAAACGACGCTATTTAGGAGTTAGGAAGCATAGGACTTACCAAAATACCTATACTGCCAATAAAAGATGGAATCAGCGGCCTAACGACCAATGTATGGCCGTTGGCTGCTACTATGGCCCGTTCCGAGGTTCGTTGTTACTCGCCGGGTCGCGTAAACCGCTCATAACTTTTACTCGAATTTCGATGATGCAAGGCTGGATGCATTGGAAAGAAGACTTGAAGGGATTCAATTTAGGTGTTGAATCATCCAAAATATTTTGTTAAATGAGAGCTATTATTGTTTGAAGTTGACCCTTGTGAGAACTTATACGAACACTCAATTGGTAAAGGGCTTTCAACTGAACTTTGTGCTAGAGATTTTTTATGACCATAATTTGCATGTAATGCACTTATTATACTTAGAAATTGATCTAACACCTTCTTCCTTAAATTCACCATCTCGGGTCCATCCATATACCTAGAACGGTTTCAAACTTAGCCCGAGTTTTTCAACAAACTAGCGTAACCAACGACTATCCAACGGGTCGTGGGTAACAAACAACTAATTACTGGTACTTCCATTGGTTTCCTATTCTTCCTTCAAAATTCTCTTAATCTTCTTCAATGACAACAAATAACGACGGCTCAATCAAGTCACTATTCCTACAATCCCCTCGTGTGTTCTGGGAAAATTTCTAACAACTCTCTCAAAGGTAATGAAACAACGAGCACTTCCAATGTCCCATTTAACCCTACAACAAACTCAGAATACGATGTTTGTTGTTTGGTTCGCATTATTTTCTTATTATTTTCGTTGTAAGCCTCTTGCCCGACCTAGTAAACGTTTGGGGTGTTACATTATCTCCTTGAAAACATTCGCCCGAATGTAGATCAAGCATATCAAAGGCTAGGGAAGGAATCATGACCTCAAAACTAAATAATTGAAGTTGAAAACGTACGGAGTGACCGACTCCAAACTAAGATTCTGGATCGAACCGAATTCATGAAACATACGTGCATGTTAAGACATGAAAGGAACTAAGAGACATGAACTTTACATAAACCTGGTCATAGAACTAAGTAGAGGAAACTCTGATACCTAAGATAGAACCGATCCGCAGGAAAAGATATGTTCACCATTCTATCTACTTCAGTCTCCCACGTATTCCCTCAATAAAGACGTGTTTCTCCGTAGAACCTTCATCGAGGCTAATCTTTATTTATCAACTTATGAACTCGATGATCAAGGACCTCGACCGATACCTCCTCCTAGGTAAGGCTTTCCTCACCCCAATGTCCTATACCGGAATCACTAAACATGGATCTCCGAGGCATTTCTTCAACAAGGACACATGAAACAAAAATGCACCGAAGCTACAACTCCGCCGGTAGCTCCAACTCATAAGCCACCTTTATAACACGCCTCAAAATCTTATATGGCCCAACATACTAGGGACTAAGCTTCTCCCTTCCTTCCAATCCTCAAAGAAACAAAAATCTTCTACCTTCCTCAAAACAAAGCTCAAGCATCAAATTATGAATTTGCCCTCCCATAAATCTTCTTTATGATTGATCAAATCGTCAAATGATTTCTCCTGCAAAAAATCAATGACACCCATATTGATATACTTATATCCCGCCCAAAGAGTCGGCTTCAAAAGTCAACCCCGAGCTCGTAAGGGAGAAACTAGAATTTTATTTAAAAATCATGTTACCCATAATGTAAAGATCTCAAATATGAAATTTCATCCAAAATGGAGCTCAAGTCTACTTTGAATTTATCAAAATATTATTATACCGAACCCAAGGATCGTAATCTGAGTCAAATGAGAAAAACCTAGAAAATATTGCAAGAAGGGAGTGTGACGAGCCGCGACGACTGGGTGAGGAGACCCACGACGTCAGGTGGCTCGTGGGAAGGCTAGAATGGACCGAGGAGATGAGGTCCCTCGGCGTGGAAACGACTCATGGTCAACTACTTCACGAGTCGTCAGTCTCCTGGGTAAGATTGAGGCTTTCCTCGGGAGGTCCGACTAGTGCACTCAATGCCTGGGACCCCACTTCCATTCGTGGTATTTCCCAATGACTCGTGAGGTGTATCTTGAGCAAGCCAGGGAATTTTTTAATGAGGATGAAGTATGTACTTGACGGAAGGTGACCACGACTCTGTGGTCACTTGTGATGAGCCTGAGTCACCCAAGCTACGAGCCCAATGACTGCATTCAGTGTACTTGACGGTGACCCGACGGTCGTTTCCCGTCCCGACAGTCACCAAGTCACCCTTAGGTCACTTGGCGTTTATTTCTATGAGTTAGTAAGGGCCTTCTCGTAATTTCCCACGCTCCTAAGACCTAAACTACGTCAAGCTGGTGGCCTGGAGAGGGTCTTTTAAAGGGGAAATAATTCATGATAAACCTCATTTGATACATGTAAGAGCAGAGAGGAAAGAGGGAAAGGGATCTCGCGTGTCTTCTTCAAGTTCTTCAAGCTTCCATCTAGGGCTTTTCAAGGGAGTTAAGAATCGAGAAGCTCCTGTGTATGTGTGGGGTTTGAATGGGTAGTTTAGTCCCTACCCATGCCCAATTTCTCTCTAATTCTATGTTTAACCTTTTCCAAAACCCCATGGTCATAACCCAAATGTATGCTCCTCAAAAATTGATATGAGCATGTTGTGCATGTCTAAAATCATGGGTGTCAAATTGCTGGGTTTGTTTTATTTATTTTGTTAATTTTTTATTTTTTTAATTGGTGTTTATTTTTTTTTTGTGTGTTATTTTTTTATTTAAATTCATGGTTATGGTGATTCTCACATGTTATGAACTTTTAAATTTTAATAATTTTTAATTTAATTTACCTAACAATATTTAAATTTTGTCTTATTATAATTTTAAATTCTAAGCATTTCAAGTATGATTCAAATTATGGGCAATGCCCACTTGTCGCTTATGATTCATGAACTATGATTTTGGCCGATCCACGAGCCGAATTTCATGGCTGGTACTAAGGAATTCTCGCTACATGTTATGATTATTGCGATTTAACTAGCCATGCATGTCATGTATGAATTTCTATGAGCACGTTGTATGTTTTGGGAATAATACTTTTAACATCGAGTAGTTCGTGAGCCCAAAGCTACGCCCCGAACTCGAACTACGTGCCAACAGTAGGTTATGTTGGGACCTCCCTCGCTGAATGTCCCTTTGCCCTACGGGCCTTCATGAGGATATCACATCTTTCATGGTTCATACCATTGTCAAGGTATGGACGACCTCCCGACTAGGCTTAAGGTTCGGCTCCATGTGTGCTCAAGGGTATGCTCAAGATAGAAATCTCCCACTGCTCCTCATTATTTTAATGCATGTATGATTATGTTCTGGCACAAGTTATGCCTTATGAAATATTTTTCCTCATGTTATGACTATAATAAAGTTGTGATATTTTTGAAATCTTGAGCCTTACGATATTCTTATGATTTACTTTATGATAATGATGTCCCCACTCTTATAACTTATGTGTGTAAGTATTGTATTGCACACCTTGCATAACCGCACATTCCAAGTATCGACCTGCATATTTTCTATGTTGTATCATTTTATGATATAGAATCCAAGTCAGCAGTTCAAGACGCTCTTAGCTTGCTCTGGGCCGCACTACCAAGGGCAGCGAGTCGACATGATTCCTGGCTTCATGTTCGGATTTTTTTGTTCGTATTTTTATTTTAATGCTAGTTAGTTAGTCTTGTCCCTTCAACCCCGTCTGTTGTGATTAGAGGCTTTCAGACCTAATTGTAGTATTCATCTATTTACGCTTGGATCATGTACTGTTGTTTCTTATATTTCATGTCATGGTTTTATTTTATTCATGACTATTAAGTTATCTACTATGTGAATGGTTTAGTTATATGCCTATTCCATGGGTCGACTTGGGGTCCCTGGCTCCTCATCCCGTGTCTACGACTCCTAGTGTACGTTCGGGTCGTGTGACAAATTTGGTATCAGAGCGATAGGTTCGGATGTGTCCTAGGAGTCCAAAGACGTTAGGTGGAGTCTCTTTTTCATGGATGTGAAGCGCGCCACACTTATGACGAAGAGGCTACTAAACGTTTTAGGAAATGTCTCTTATTTCATGATCCATGTTGTGCGATGAAAGTCTCTCCATCCTTCTAATTGCAAGGCCTCTTTGGATTTCAGAAAATTATGGCCCTTAAGAATAAATGGAAGGAGGAATAGGTCGATGAAGGCCATTGAGGTGGCAATGATCATGAACGCGCAAGCCCCACCGTTCCTCAGAGCCCCATGCACTCAGAGCCAACCGCTATGCCGAAGCCTCGGAAGCATCTCGATGTTGGCGCAGCTCACCGCCTCAGTCAACCACAGCCAACTGTCCTACGTAATGGTAACGCAAATGGCGTCTCATTGAGACTTTTGCGATGAACCCTCCCTGAGTCTACTGGATCAAAGGTGGACGGTGATCCACACGAGTTTATCGAGGATCTTGAAGGTCACCCAAGTTATAGGGGTGGGGTGAGGAGCGTGTTGATTTGGCTCTTATCACTAAAGGAGGTTTCTTATATTTGGTATAAGCAACGAAGACGCCAGGCAAAATGGGGTTGTGCCCTATCAGCTAAGAAGAGTTCCACATAACCTTTACTTGATAGGTTCTTCCCTACAGACGATGGAATTGAAAGCACTGAGTTTTGTTAATCTCAATCAGGGAAAGATAATGGTGCTAGAATATCTACTTGAGTTCACTCTCGCCTGTAAATGTATGCCTTGAGTTAGTGATGGAGCAAAGAGGACGCCGGTGAGTAGATTCGTGGCAGGGAGTAGCCGAGCATCTGGACAAGGATCATAGAATACCATGCTTCATCGTGATATGGATTACCCACTGATAGTCCTTTATAACCAGTTGCATGGAGCAAGAGCTCATATGAGGCGCAGAGAGCCAAGAGGGCCGTAACCGATAGCTATAGGTTTTTCGAGTCGAGGCTAAGAGGTGGCCTCACGTTAGCCTCCCAGCGCACAAGTCTATTACAATCAAATCCCATCTTCACTAGTACCCCTTCCAAGCCACGAGATGATCAGAGGAGCGTGGCCTCAAGTTCGAGGGGTCGTAATATCATGCGCACAGAGTGTACATTCCCATCTTGTGCTAGTTGTGGTAAGAACCACCAAGGAGGTGTTTGGTGGGCTCGTATGCTTGTTTCGTGTGTGGCAAACTGCATACAGCTCGAATTTCCCCCGCAGCCAAGTCAAGGGATGGTGGAGCCCGCACCCTGTGCCACTAGTTCGTGGCTCCTGTGGCACATCCTATTCGCAGGGTACTTTTGATCGGTCCAGCACTCGGCGGCGCCTCCAACTGTTTTTATGCACTTGGCTCCCGACAGAGCGTGGAGACTTCTCCCACGTGGTTACCGGTATGTTGTGTGTCTTCCATATTTATAATTATGCTTTGTTAGATCCGAGAGCTACACTTATCTTTTGTGACACCTACATTGCTAGTAGCTTTGGAGCGATCCAAATTTTTCGTAACCTTTTTTTTGTTTACCCTGGCTGAGGATTCAATCGTAGCGAGGCGGCTATATGGAGGTTTCCCCCATTGGGCGTATTGCATAAGGATACCTTCGTACTTAGTAGAATTGTCTATGACTCATTTTGACATTATTTTGGGCATGGATTGCTGTTTGCATGTTATGCTTCGTTAACTGTAGAAACCGAGTGGTGGAGTTTCGATTTCAGTGAGCTATTTTAGAATGGAGGGTTGGTTCAGCGGTACCTATGTGCTACTTCTTTATCTCCTATCTCAAGGCTTGGAAAATGATTGCTAAGGGTTGTATTTACCATTTGGTTAGGTTATGATGCTACCTCCGAGACCCCGACCATTCAATGGCCCCGTGGTATGAGTATCCCGAGATATTCCTAGATGACTTACCAAGTGCTCCTCCCGATAGGGAGATTGATTTAGATTGACCTTTTACTCTAAGACGCATCCCATATCAATTCCTCCTTATCGAATGGCAATGTTCGAGCTAAAAGAGTTAAGAGCATGAAGGATTTGCTAGATAAGGGTTTCCATTAGGCCGAGTAAGTTCCCATGGGGTGTCCTGTTCGCCGAAAGAAAGATGGTTCCTTCGGATGTGCATGACTATAGGCGCTGAACAAGGTCATCGACAAGAATCGATACCTTTACCTGTGGATTGATGACCTATTTGATCGCCCTGTGGTGCCAAATATTTCCAAGATAGACCTCAGTCCGGTATCACCAAACAGGTTCGAGAGAGCGACATCCCAAAGACTGCCAGACCCGATATGGCCATTATGAATTACTTTATGTCTTTGGACTAACCAATGCCCTCGCATCTTTTATGAATTTAATGAACAGGTTTTCAAGGCCTATCTCGTTATGTTCTGGATCGTGTTCATCAATGACATTCTTATATACTCCTGTAGCGAGGAGGAGCATGCCACTCATTTGAGAATAGGTGCCGCAAACTCTCAAGGATCGTCATTTGTATGCAAAGTTTAGTAAGTGTGAATTTTGGCTAAACTAGATAGCATTTCTGGGTCATGTGGTATCAAGCAAGGGCATAAGAGTAGATTCCAAGAAGATCGAGGCGGTGAAGAATTGGCCTAGACCGGTGAATCCTTCGTATATTAGTTTCGGGGGCTTAGCCGCTACTATCAAGATTTGTTGAGGGCTTTTTCATCACCCGTGCCCCACCGACTGTGCTGACCTGTGAAAAGGTGAAGTTCCAATGGTACGATGCTTGTGGAGAAAAGCTTCCAAGAGTTGAAGAACCGATCACTTCACACGTTGTTGACTTTACCTAAGGGTACTAATGGCTTTGTGTTGTATTGTGATGCTTCTGGGAGTCGGATCGATGTTTGTTGATGCAAAGCATGTGGGAAGGTAATAGCATATACCTCGAGACAGCTGAAAGTTCACAAAAGAATTACCCGACCCATGATCTTGAGTTGGCCGCGTGTTGTTTGCATTGAAAATATGGTGGCATTACTTGTACGGGTCCATGGGATGTATTTACGATCACAAGAGCTTGCAATATGTGTTCACAATAGTATGATCTAAATCTTCAAGAAAGGAGGTGGTTGGAGCTACTAAAGGACTGTTTACATGGGTGTCCTCTCAACATCCTGCAAGGTCAATGGTTGCGAACGCACTTAGTAGGTTCTCCGGAGAGTCAGTCCCACATGGACGAGGGAAAGAAGGGAGTTGGGAAGGATGTCCACCGACTTGCAAGACCGAGTTAGGATTGATCAACCTCTCGACTGATGCGACGTTGTTGTACATAACGAGTCGAATTGTCCTTGTGGTTGATGTTAAATCTGAAAAGAGTGAGGATCCACTTTTGAGTAAGCCGGGCTGAAAGGGTGGCAGTCAAAAAAGTGGAGGTTTTCCCAAGGGGGAGATGGTGTGCTCCTGATATCGTGTCAGTTTACGTGTCCTTGATGTTGATGATTTGAGATCGTGATATTGCATGAGTACATGGTACCAAATATTCTATTCATCTAGGATCCAAAGATGTATCGAGACTTGCGAAATCTTACTGTGGGATAATATGAACAAAGAGATTATGGGTGTTCGTAGCAAAATGTCCAAACCGCCAAGAAGTGAAAGTCAAATGACGAAGGTCGGGAGGCTTACTTCAAGATATCGCATCCTCACTTGGAATTGGGAAGAAATTAATATGGATTTTGTTATAGGTCTACCCCGTACTTCGCCTAAGAATACGACTCCACTGGGGTGGTGGTCGATAGGTTAACCAAGGCCGCACACTTCCTACCGCCAAGACCATGGATTCAACAGAAGCGATTATGCTGTTGTATATTCGAGAGTCGTTCGATTTCATAGAGTGCCTTGTCTATCATTTTAATCGAGGTACCTAATTTACCTCTACCCTTAGCGTTCTTTCAAAAGTGGACTTGGGACGCAAGTTAAGACCGCACAACCTTCCATCCGCAAAACAGACGGCCAGCAAATGAACTATTCAAAATTCTCAAGGATATGTTGAGGGCATGTTATGGATTTCAAAGGTAGTTGGGATGATCATTTGCCCTGATCGAGTTTGCCAATACATACAATTTATCAAATTTAAAGATTCAGATGACATGCTTTGAGCATTTTTTATGGGCTATGTACATCTCCCATTGGATGATTTGAGGTTGGCGAGGTGGCCTACGATAAGACCGTATCTGATCTCACGAGGCGATGGTAAGGTTCAGTTGATAAGGGACCGATAGAAAACCGCTGTAGATTACCGAAATCATAGCGTCATGAGGAGGCGGATTGGAGTTTGATGTGGACGACCGGGTATTTCTAAAGGTGTATCCTATGAAGGGATTCATGTAGTTCGGAAAGAAGGGGAAACCTTACCCTCAAGCATGCTTGACCTCACAAGGCTGTGAGGAGAGTTGGTAAGGTTGCATATGTGTTGGACTTGCCATTGGAGTTATATTTAGTTCATCCCTGCCTTCCATGTGTCTCTTTTTAAAAAGTGTTTGGGTGATCCAACCTTGTGTTCCGGTGACAAGATTGGGTGAAAGACAACTCAATTATGAAGAAATTTTAAAATCTTGATCAAGTTTGAAAGTTAAGAAACAGCATAGCTTCGCTAAGGTTTTATGCAATCAACATGTTGAGGAGCTATGTGGGAAGCCGAAGTGGACATGGTGGCTAGATATCCATATTTGTTCTTACGGCTGTTCCGACTGTTGCACGCTCTACCCTATGATCCCATCTAGTTTTCATAACCCCATTCATGCGTGCAGGTTTGTTTTGTGATGATACGTGTGTGTGATGTCCGAAATCGTCCAGCTATGTAGTTCTTTTCAGGTAGTTGTTCGCGCTTTCGTCTTAAATGATCGCATTGTATAAGGTGATTGTTTGGTTCCCGAGTTTTCTCGTATGTTTCTAACATTCGAGGATGAATGTTCCTAAGGGCGTATAGTATTATACTACGCACTCCAAGGATTAATCTGGAGTCAAATGGAGAAAAATCTCGAAAATGTTGTAAGAAAGGCAGATTTAGTTATTAGACGTACTCGTGAGGAGACCCTACGAGTCATCAAGTGGCTCAGGAAGGCTAGAATGGGCCGAGTAGGGGAGGGCCGAGGGTCCTCACGGGCGTGGCAACGAGCTCGTGGTTAGCTACCACGAAGCCGCCGTGTCTCCCGTGGGGTGAGATTGAGGGTTTCCGGGAGGTTCGACTCGCTGCACCTAACGGATGGGACCCCACGAGTCGTGGTCTGTCCCAATGACTCTTTAGGTGGATCGTGAGCAAGCAGGTGGAGATTTTTACCGAGGATGAAGCATTGTATTTTGACAAGGTGACCACGACTTGGGTCACTTATGACGAGTCAAGTGAGTCATCACGAGCCTGGGCCAACCTCGCTATCCAAAGGTACTTGATGGGCGACCGACAGTCGTTGCCCATCCCGACGAGCCGTCGTCACCCTTAGGGTCACCTCGGCAGCTTATTTTCCTCGCGAGTTAGTAAGGGCCTTTTCCTAATTCCTAAGTTCTTAAGGCTTAAAAGAGATTCCATAACTTTGATTCCTAAATCAGTTTTTTTTGTATTTTGGAATTTTTTAAAAAAATAAAAACCTAATTTGATGCATGTAAGAGCAGAGAGGAAAGAGGTAAGGGATTCAAGTGTTTTTCAAGTTCTTCAAGCTTCCATCTAGGGCTTTTTCAAGGGAGTTAAGAATCGAGAAGTTCTAGGTATGTGGGGTGTCAAATGGGTAGTTTAGTCCCTACCCATGCCCAATTTCTCCATAATTCTATGTTAAACCTTTCCAAACCTTTATGGGTCATAACTCAAATGTATGTTCCCTCAAAAATTGATACAGGATGTTGTAGTATGTCTAAAATCATGGGTGTCAAATTGTTGTGTTGTTTTCACTTATTTTATTCAATATTTGATGATTTAAATCCTTAAAATCACATGTGCCCAAATCATGGGGTTTTAGTGAAATTCATGGTTATGGTAATTTTTCAAGCATGGAATGAACTTTTGAATTTTAAGCATGTTTTAAATTACTCATGTTATTATGGTCATGTTTCCTATAAATTCTAAGCATTTCAAGTATGATTTGAAATTATGGGCAATGCCTCCACATGTCGCTTATTATGATTATGAACTATGAATTTGGCCGATCCACGAGCCCAATTCCATGGCTAGTACTATGAATTTTCAAGCATGTTATTATTATCGCGATTTAACTAGTCATGCATGTCATGTATGAATTTCTACAGCATGTTTCATGTTTGGGAGTAGTACTTAACATCAAGTAGGTTCGGAGCCCGTGTTACTAACCTCGTAACTATGTGCCACCATAGGTTATGTTGGGACCTCTCAAAGGACTCATGGGGCCTTCATGAGTTATATCACGCTTTCATGGTTCATACCTCGCAAGGTACGAACGCGCTCCCGACTAGGCTGAAGGTGTCGGGCTCCATGTGTGCTCAAGTAGAGTATGTCGGTTATAGAAATCTCCCAATGTTCCTCATTATTTTAATGCATGTATGATTATGTTCTTTGGCTCAAGTTATGCCTTATGAAATGTTTTTCTCTCATGTTATGTGTTACACCCCGTAAACTCTCGACATGTAGATAGCATATTCGCATGTTGGTTAAGAGTTTTTGAATGCCATACATGCTAGGAAAGGCCCGGGGAAAGACTCGCATAAGAGACTCATCGAACCATCACGGGAGGAGCGGCAGAGCCCTCCGTGATGGCAACGTTCCACGGGGAGGGGAGTGGCCTCCGCGATGGCAACAGTCACTTGAGGCCCCGTCCAGCCCAAGTATATAAACCCTCACTTCGGTTTTTAATGATATAATCCATATAATTTCCAGAGAAACCGAGGGAAAATAGGGGAACGAAGATTCCTACTCAATATTCATCCACTACGCCGTCAAACGCGTTCCAAACTCAAATTAACTCCAGATACCGAGGTATTAAGAAGAAGGAGTGGCCTCCTACGGATGAGCCAGGAATTCGGCGCGCCGAATCATCATACCGAGTTAAGGTAAGTGGAATTGCTCCAAATTAGTGTCAACATACTCCTAGCCCTAAAGTTGAGTATTTCTCCCTTCCGACTTTTAAGAAACAGCGAAGCTGACGGTTTTCGATAAGTCAAAGTTTAGACTATATATATATATTAAAAGTGATATTTTCTTTCTTAATATTAACGATGGTTCTAATTGACATGTATAAGGAATGCAGCTTGGGAGAAATAAAAGGGTGGCACCGACCGAGCTATGCGCTAGTCGGGAAATCCAACGAAGGTATGTAGCCAGTTCAAGAGAAGTTAGTAATCCAAATATAGCAATAGTGTGAACTATAGAAGAAAGAATCAAGCCGAGTATTGAGTCCAGTAGAATCTAGCAAGCGTGTTTTTATAATATTATGATATATTCGTAATAAAAGTTAGTAAAGCAATGTCGATGCCGATAATATTCCGATACAAGATAGCTCAAGATGAGAATTAGTTTAATGCGTAAAGAGATTCAAGAATAGAATATCAAAACATGGATGGTATTTCTGCATCAAACATGCTTGCTATATGTGATTATTGTTTGTTGAGTCTTGTTTGTGCGTGAGGTCTTTAGAGCTTCCTTGCCGCCCCTGAGGTGGCTAATAGTCGCGGTCGACTCACCCGCCGTAGGGTGAGAATTCTGTCACCCAAGGAGTGGCATGCCGTCCGTAGTAGACGAAGATGGATGCAAAGCATTCTTATATCAAAGCCGGGACACATAGCATTATAGCTACTCCCGTCGAGTAATTTGCGCCTGTGGGGCAAGCTTTTACAAATACATGAAGCATGTATTACAATTTATAAGCATAAGAGTCTCCTGGACTCTATACAATTATAGTCAGGCCAGAGAGCCTAAGCCGCATACCTGGCTTCCAGAAGGTGCTCGCACAGGTGAGTGGAGGATTTACTTTGGATGGTTTTGAACCGGGTAGGGGTATATAGATTGTGTGTTGATTGCACCTTCCAGCATGGGGTCGTATAGGTCTCAGATGTTATATATATGTATACATGATATCTATTAGGCCGACAGACGAAGGTCGCCATGAAGACAAGTATGCCTACCTTACCTTCTCGCATTTATAAGCTTATTTCTGTATTCCGCCAAATTCAGCATAGCCGTATACTTTCGCCATCTCGAATTACTAGTATTAAGTTGCTTATATTCGCTATGTTCGGGGCTTATTACATACTCGCACCAAGGTACCGACGCCCGTTTGGGCGCCGACATTTGGGCTCGGGGCAGTACCTATAGACGCAGGAGCCGATCCCTCCCGATCCCCAGCGCCGCAGATTCAGCCACCCCCGTCATCCGTGAGCTTGATATTCGTAGGTTTATACCATTTTTCTTTATTGTACAATACGGCAGGTGGGCCCCGTCCCACCATCTTATTAGTATTCTTAGAGGCTTGCAACATTGTGTATATATATCTTCCCGTGGTTGTGTCTGTCGTGTGGGGCTGTGCGATGTTTAGTTGTTTATGTCAGTCGCGCGTCCTATCCAAGTTAGTAGTGGTGACCTTGTCGTCACGTAGCCGTTTAGCATCTCGTTGTTTGATTCTGGCAACTAGTCGCATGGTGGCCTTGTTGTCCGGCATAGCCCCCTTATATTGATGTGATTCGGGTTAGCCGTTGTTGTTACGTGCCACATGGTTCAGTTTCATTGGGGCCGTATTTACACCGCTATATAGCCCGTTGATTCCTGAATCAGGTTAGAGTCGCCTGTGCACCGTGGCGCTTAGGCTCGCAGGCTCAGCCAGCCTGTAGTCCTAGCAGGCACCATATGCCGCCATACTCCCCACAAGGGCGTGACATTATGACTATAACGCTAGATATTTTCAAATTCGAGCTCCTACGATATACTTATGATTCTCGCTTATGATCATGATGCACTCTTATAACTTTTATGTTTAAGTATTGTCTTGTATACTCGCATACTCGCACATTCCTGCCACCGACCCACATATTTTCTATGTTGTATCATTTTATGATATAGGATCCGGCTTCGTGTGTTCACTCTTCGCTCTAGCTTCGCCCGCCTCGCCCAGTTCAAGTGGGTGAGTCCTCATGATTCGGGGCTTCATGTTCGGATTTTTTGTCCTGCCTTTAGTTTTCGTGTAATGTTGGGATTAGGCCGGGGTCTTGTCCCTTCAACTTCGTCTATTATGATTAGAGGATTGTACCTAATTATTGTATTCATCTATTTACGCTTGATCATGTACGTTGTTTCTTATATTTCATGTCACGGCTTTATTTAATTCATGACTATTAAGCAATTTTCGCCTTATATGAATAGTCTAGTTATATGCTCATGCCATGGGGTCGACTTGGGTCTCTTAGACTCTCATCCCGTGTCTACGATCCGGTGTACGTTCGGGTCGTGACAAACTTGGATATCGAGCGATTGGTTCGGATGTGTCCTAGGAGTCTGAAAGCCGCGTTGGTAGAGTCTTTTTCAGCAGTGGAAGCGCGCCACACTTAAGTGACGAAGAGACTACTAACCGTTTTAGGAAATGTTCCTCTTTCATGATTCAAGGTCATGCGATGAAAAGTCTCTCCATCCTTCAATTTGTGCTATTCGCTGATTTCGTAAAATTATGGCCCTTAAGAAATAAATAAAGGAGGAAAAGGAAATATGAAGGCCACGCGAGGTGGCAATGATCATGAACGTTAGCAAGCCCCACCTCGTCAGAGCCCTAGGCACCAGAGAGCGCCCGCCCATGCCGAGTTTTGGGAAGTTATTCGATGTTAGCGCATGCCTCGATCACAAAATAACCAAAGAGAGTGTTGCCCATGTCCTGGCTGCACGATAACGCAATGGTCAACCCCTGACAGAGACTTTGGAAGATGGAACTTCCCGAGTTCAGATCAAAGGTGAATAGGATCCACACGAGTTCATTGAGGGGATCTTGAAGGTCACCCAAGTTATGGGGGTGGAAACAGAGCAGGTGTTGATTTGGCTCTATCAAAGAAAAAGGAGTGGCTTATATTTGGTATAAGCAATGAAAGGATAGCAGATACCAAGGTGCCCTAATGTTAGGAAGAGTCTCCACATGGCCTTTCCTAACAGTTCTTCTCTCAGAGATGAGGAATTGAGTTAACCGAGTTTGTTAATCAAACAGTGGTTATAATGGCTAGATTATTCACTTGAGTCCCCACTCTTATAACTTTTATGTTTAAGTATTGTCTTGCATACCTTGTAATATTACCTTCACAAATTTTGGCACTGACCCGCATACTTCTATGCCGTATCATTTTATGATACAGATCTGCTCAGAGGGTTCAGCGTCGCTCTTAGCTTGCTCTCGCCCGCAAAGTGGTGAGTCCATGATTCTGGGGCTTTATGTTTGGATTTGTTTGTCTCAGTTTTAGTTTTTAGAATGTCAGGGTTAGTCAGTCTGTCCCTTCAACCCGTCTATTATGATTAGAGACTGTGACTCCACTGTCAGACATTCATCTATTTACACTTGGATCATGTAACAAGAGCTTATATTTCATGTCACTAGCTTTATTTAATTCATACTTAATTAAGCCAATTCTTCCGCCTTATGTGAATGGTTTAGTTATATTCTATGTCATCAAGGGTCTACTTGGGGTCCTCGAGGCTCGTCCCGTGTATACGATCCGGTGTAATGCCTGGCCGTGAAAATACGCTTAACTCTAGATCCAAAAACTTCAATTTTCCTCTAATAAATTCCCGAATGCAAATAAAAACCAACTAACAAAATCATAGAGAAATACCAAATTACAGTTTAGATAGTTACCCCTTGTTAAATAGAGAGGAATGCCTAAAATCACTCAATTCCGAGCTCTAAAACTCCAAATATACTCAAAATACAAAAATAAACACATAATTAAAAAAACAAACAGTATTTATATAGGGTCAGCAAAGAACAACTTTACTTTACTAAATGGCCATAACTTCATCATACGAAGTTGAAATGCAAGATTCTTTTTTTCCTTATAGTTCCTAACAATGATAAGGATCTACTTGTTCAATCGAAACTCTATTTGGTACTTGTTTGCCCACGACATCATTTTGCTCGTTCAAGAATCTATCTCATCTTTTGTAATAAAAACCGATCTTGACTTCTATCGAAATTTCACTAAACTTTTAAGATAACTCCTATAACTCATGCTAAGAATTTTGAAAGCCTCAATAATTTTTCAATCTCAAAACTAAAATGAAATCAAGCCGAGTTGTCACATTTTTATGCTAAAATCATGCTAAACACACAAAACATTCAAATCCACTCAAACTCGTTCAAAATCCTAAATACAAACCAAACATGCTATTCAATCATAAACACATTTCGCACTGTTGAAATTATCAAATCACCGATGAGGTCATTTTGATCTAAAGTTGACCGTGGTCAAACCACTTTTTTAAAGCTCATAAATCCAACCAAAGGTTCAAGCTCACTCCGAAACACCTCGAGATCCATGCAAACTACCAAACTAAGTCATAAATCACCATCCGAAACTAAAAGAACTTTCGGTAACTCCAAATTCAGCTCGTTAACCGAAATGTTGACTTTGGTCAAACCTCTCAAACTTCAAACCTTCCAAAATCAAAATCTTATCCAATCTTCAGTGGATCATCTTTGGAAATTGTGTCATCCATCTCCGAAAGCTATAAATAACAAAATAAAGATAATGAAGGTTCAACTAGGGAACGGGTCAAAAGTCATAAATGACTACGGGTTGCGCACTTCAAGGCTTGGCTAATAACCGTGCTTCCTCAAGTTCTACATACTCCTACACTTAAGGCAGTGGATAGGGATTTATTCTGAACATACACATTTTAACCATCATTTCCATCATGGGGGAACATTCATAGTCTTAGAGTAATGAAATTATGAGCACGAATCATTCAAGAAATCTAAGTCGGGTATATACTTGATATAACACAATCTTATGAGCCAATTAGGCAAATCTTAAGGACAGTCCATAGAGCCGAGCATGCCGAGAGACATGAGTTTACATGCATAACAAGGACATAACATGAAGTCGAGATTTAAGGAATCATGGAAGAAGACCGGAATCACCATCAAGTAGTTGCTTCTCATTCTAAGAATTTGAGTACGAATACACGTAAGGAGTACTTGGAACATACACATGGGCATAAAATGTTCACGTACGACATAAGTAGAGTGTATCACAGATCGGCGCCAAGGACACCTCGAATAAGTGTGATCGATATCCTAATGCTATCGATCTTAGATCTTCACAATTGAAACTCAAGGCTTGACTCGGTCCTTCACCTTGGCGATCTCTACCTTAGCTTAAAGGTCATCATTCCAAGGATTGGTCCCCTTCTTAAGGCTAGGTAAAATCACTATCTCTTGATCTCCCATTTACCTCTAAGGTTACCTTTAAAGGCTTCATACTTCTCCAACCGTACTCCCCACTCTTCGTTCCATACTTAAAGTTCACGAATTCTTCGCCTTAGTTTTTAATTCCTCGGCAGGAGAAATGACTCGAGAGCGCCTTTCATTCCAATGACTGGCGTTATTCTTTGGAGTGTGAATACACAAGTTAGAAGGATAGAAAGATATTTCATCGCACGACATAGATCATGAAAGAAGGGAACATTTACTAAATGGGCCTGTAGCCTCTTTCATAAGTGTGCCGTGCGCTTCATACCCATGAAAAAAGACTCTACTTAACGCAACTTTTAGAAACCCAAGGACACTTCAAATCTATTGCTCTGATACCATATTTGTCATGATCCGAACGTAGACCAGACAGACACGTGGACAAGGAGCCTCGAGAGAGTCCAAGTCGATCCATGGCATGAACATACATCTAACTCAATAAATAAAGCGGAATACTTAGCATAATATCATATAAGAAATGAAATCATGACATAACATAGTAAACGAAATGCACTTCATACATGACAGCTGAATATACATAGTCCGAAAGCCTCTACCATATCTGATGGATTGAAAGGACAACACCCCAACTAACTCAACAAGTCTAGAAATCAACATAAAGAGATAACCGATATCAATCGGGTCCTTGGAGAATGAGAACTCACTAATGAGATGGATGTTAACTCCGAGAATGAGCTTAATAATGTAAGTTTGGCCGGATCTCGACACACGGAGTCAGAGTCATGAAACGATACAAAGATAGAGGCATGCGGTCAAGACGTGAAATGTACCGGTATATAAGGTAAGTGAAATGCATTTTAAATGCATAAAAGATCATAAGAGTATCACATCATGATTATATCATAAATATCATAATGTAAAATAAGGCTCAAGGTTTTCAAAACATTCGTAAACCAATCATAATCATAATCGTATATGAAAACTTTATAAAACATAACTTGAGCCAAAGTAACATCAACATAACCAAGAATAAATCATGAAGAACAATGGGATGACTCGGCCATACCGACACCATCATGATAGAGTTCATGATGCCCCAACTATCTTACTCAAGTGGGCGTGAAATTTCCTTGGCTCGCTGCGCAGGGACGTGGCATTACGTGGATATCACGAAAGTTATGGGATCACATTGTTGTAATGTATCATTATAAACCCACGGTGGCATGTGGTTATTAGACACTAGCGTAGTCCTTCGAATGCCAGTTTCTGCTAGACATGGATCCCAAACATGCACATTAGGCTCATATGTAAATCAATAATATCATTTATTAAGATTCATGGCTAAATAAACATTTATAATTTATTTATCCCAATTATAACATGATTAGCCAAGAATCAAATTCATTTAGTCGGTCAACGTCATAAATCGATAAATTATGAGATCCATTTCATACATCATAAATCATTTCGAAATACGTGAGCATTGCCCAATACTTTAACATGCTTGAAAATACTTAATTCACTTGAAAATATGATTTTAAACACTATGTGACTTGAAAATGAGCCTTTCATCAATACTTCATCATACATGAGAACATTCATCATAAATCTTAACTTTCATGAACTTTCCATAAATGGACATTTTTATTTTTAAAAAAAACTTGAAACATGATTTTAATTGAAAATAATGTAAAACTTGCCCATGATAAGTACTTGAGATAAATCATATCATAAAGCATAAATAGTCATTGGGCTAATTTAGATCAAGATCATAATGAAATCATAACTTGACTTTTCATAAAAACATACATAATTGGGCATAATTGATTTTAAATTCAAATCTATAATTTATATTAAAAATAGTCATAAAATATGCCTATAGATCATAAAACATGATTTAATAAATGAAAGAAATTGACTCATAGATAGATCATGCAGAATTTCACAAGAATTGAATAAAACCCCATAGATCATGAACTTGAATCTAGAATTAAAATTCATGGAAATTGAGAAGAGTTTTGAGCAAAGAGAGGAAAAGGAACTCTCACTCAGCAGCCTCACATACCGGGTTGATGATCCCTTGACTTTTGGAAGAGTCCAAGATTTGAAGAGGTTGGAAGAAGAACCCTAGCTCCTTTATTGAGAGAAAATCCAACTATTGATCTCTTGGAGAGGGTGAGGATTTAGGCTAGGTTAATCCCTTTAATCTGACCTTAAGGAAGCCCAAAATAATGTCATTTAGGAGTTAGAAGCATAAGAATTCTACTAAAATACCCCCAAACCGACAAAAAAAGACTCGGAACTAGTAGTTCTAACAACTCAACAGACGGGCTGGTTGCCATAACGCCCGTTCCGAGGTCGTTGTTACGGTGTTGCTTCATTAAATCAAGGAGAAATTTTTACTCCAAACTCCGATTGATGCAAGGTCGGATGCGCTGGAAAGAAGACTTCAAGGACTTCAATTTTAGGTGATGAATCATCCAAAAATATTTTGTTAAATGAAAGTTATGATTTTTTTAAATTGACCCTTGTGAGAACTTATAATAACACTCAATCAAGAAAAGGGCTCTCAACTCAACTTTGTGCTAGAGATTCTTTATGACCATAATTTGCATGTAATGAACTTCTTATACTTGAAATTGATCTTAACACCTTTCTTCCATAAATTACCCACTAATCCATCCATATACCTAGAATGATTTCGAACTTAGCTTGAGATTTTCAACAAACTAGAAGAACACCCATCTATCCAATGGGCCGTGGTAAAAACAATCCACTCATTGGTTTCCCATTCTTCCTTCAAAATTCTCTTTAATCCTGCTTCAACGACTACAAATAACAACCGGGTTCAATCAAGCCACGGTCTGTACAATCCTCGTGTGTTCTGGGAAAATTCTCTCGATAACTCTATGGTAATGAAACAACAAGCACTTCCAACGAACCATTGGACCCTACAACGAGCCATACTGATGTTCGTTGTTTGGTTCTGGTATTGTTTTCTTGTTATTTTCTATTGTAAGCCTTGGGTCCGGCTCTAGGAATGTTTGGGGTGTTACAGAAGAATATCCTATACATGGTTTCTAGTATTTATCTTATTTCTAAGAGAACAGATTCTTAGAAATAATCGTATTTGCATTGTTCCTACAAGTGTAATTTTAAGCGAAATTTAAACATAAGTTGTAGGCATACTTTCTAAACACTAATGGTATATTCCTATAGGCATGATATCTAATGAACATGAAGTAAATTAAACGAGTTATACTGTGGATAGAGAAGGAATAAACAACACATGTTCTTCAGCTCCTTTCACATCTCTTTGCTCCACTATATATGACGTTATACAATATTATGCATCATACTAATTAAAATAGAGAATAAAAAGGGAAATCTAAATATAAAATTACAATTCATCCTAACAAATCTTGTTCTTCATATCTCAAGTGACTCATGACTCACTCCGAACAGTCAATGGATACCTCGTTTTTAAAAGACTACAAAGACGATCACATGTATATGTATATATAAAATACTGGTAGCATGTATAGATAAGAACAATAATATCACGACTATGAATAAAACTCAAAGATTGGTAGTTTCAATAGACACATAAAGAAAACCGATAAAACAACAAATCAAATAAACATTAGTATTAAAGCACGAGTCACGCCATATTCGCTTAACCAATGATTAAAACTAACAAAAACAAAATGAAAGTTGCATAGTTAACATTAATCATCAAAAAGAATTGAATAAGAAATATAGTAGAAAACCAATGAATCTCAATAATAGTAGAGAAACTAAAGAAGAATCTCAAATATAAAGTAGTCTCTTTGAGTGCTAAAGAAAAGAAGAAAAATATCATTCCAATGATGTTTGGATGCTAAAAGAAGATAAAGAAAGATGTATCGCTTAAAAATCAAGAGATATTCGATGCTATGTTGGTGGAGGAATAGTAGTGTTCAAAGTTGTTAAAGAGAGCAAAGTTGTATTATTAAAAATAAGTGATATCTTAATGTCCTTAGGAGAAGGAAAATGATATGCTGTATATATTGATAAATCAAGTAATAGCGGCGAGTAGAAAAATAATGTCAATCAAGCCACATAATCTAATAAGAAAGTAAAGGAAGTAAATAATCGGAAAATCAATCAAAGGATAAAATTAGATCAATATACTTAAGGAGTAAACTTTACTTTCCATAATTAACAAATAATAAACCAATTAAACAAAGCAAGAATCATTCATATAATCTTCTTAAATTAAGCCGTATCTCATGAAATCAAAATCTTACCAAAATATTTAAACATGAGCTAATGTTAATTACATTGAAAAAGAGATACAAAAGTTACCATATCTAGCATATAAAGCTGTCCTAATTCAAATTTTCAAAAGAAAAGGATCATAATGATATATATAAAATTTTCATGAATCAATGCTTCGAGACGAACAAAGCAACTAGCATGTAAAGTCAATCCTATTTTATCAAATATATTCAAATACTAAAGTTGTCACACAAAATCAAGAAATCATTAAGAAATGCACTAAAAGAACTTAGTATTAAAACAGTCCTAATTAACTAAGGAAAAGAAGAAGATAATTCTAGAAGAGTAAGATTAGGAAAATATGTTTTTTCAATAGCATGGTCGACCGAATAATCAAGGTTTACCAAAATAAAGTTTATCTCTAATCAGTTTAAGGAAAAGAAACAATCAAGTGTAAGACCAATCCAAATTTCTGTACAGACAGATATGTATTCGTGTTTAGAGAAAGAAATGGAAGTGAATATTAGATATGTCAATTAGAATAATATTAATATATGTTTTAGTTTACCAAAAAGATGCAAACACCGAAATTGTTACATATATGTTCCAAACTTCTCTTATTGTCATGCCCAAGGTTGTTCCAAATACAAACTAATCAAATAAGAAAATAATTATTCAAAGGGTGTTTACCATAATAATCATTAACAAAATATAAAAAAGAGATTTTCTTAACTTGCAATGATAATCAATTCAATAACATTAGTCAAAATTTACCATAAAAGATCAAGTGTTACAAGTTGTTCAAGACTATACTATACTATATAAGATTGTAATGTTATCATAATCAACATACAACTTACCAAGAATAATCCAGAATAAAATTTGTCTCATAAACCACTAACGGAAACACGTGTAGAGAGTATAAAGTCATAAGATTTTCCTCAATAATAATCAATTTGATTTTTGTCATGAAAAACGACTTGAAATGGGAGAGGAAATCAAATGATATAAAGCAACCATGTAATTTGACTTTAAAGAAGCCAATTAGCGTAGGTACACGAGCATACATTAAGAAATAGTATTTATACTAAACATATTTAAGAAACTAATGTAAGCATATAAAATTTGAAGCATATAAAACATAAGTGTAGAACCAACTTTCACAAATTTAAAATCGAATGTACCATGCAACATTGAGGATTGGTCAAGAAGTTGTCGAGGCTTAAGCCTAAAAGAACTAGAATGAAAAAAAAATATGAACAAACATAATGTAAATATACACAAAGACAAAAACAACCTAACGTCATGACCGCCAAGTCAAATATAAAGAAATCACATCGCTGACGCTCTAAAATCGACATAAACAAGACCGAGTAAGGTCTTTCGCCTGGGAGGACATGTCTACACAGATTTGACCGCGAAGAGTCATTGATGTTTGTATTTGTACTCGCAGCTTCTCTATATCACGTGAGGAACGGGAAAGAGAAAGCTTGGGGTTAGAGATGATTGATGGTGGTCATATTCCTTGGCCTTAGTGTGTAGAGAGACAGACTGCAAGAGTAGGGAAGACAATAGGAGAGGAAAGCGTATGTGACTTGGCTATGCTATGGTAGTCCATCGGTGAAAGAGAGATAAAGAAGAGAAAAAGAAGGAGGAAGAGTCAGGCGGGCCGACCAAAGCCTCGTTATTAGAGAAAAGGAGGATGACAAAGAGGAAGAATTGGATGAGGGTTGGTGGTTTGCCACAAGTAATCTGAGAACAAAGAGGAGTGAGGTGTGGAAGTCTTCAAAGAGGAGAAAACGAAAGTGTTCTCTAAGGTTTATATATGAGGGTAATTAAAATAGGAACAGAGTAGGGTTTAATCTAGATCATTGATCAGATGGAATGGAGGGTTAGGATTAGTTTAGGTCTCATGGGCCGGATTTCGAGTTATTTAAATGGGTTGCAGACTGGTCATGAGTTAAGAATTAAATTGAGTTAGATTGAAAATTAAAATGTGTCCAAAATTTAATCACAATGGCTAAAATTGGCATAGATTATATATAAGAGGATAGATTTTAAATGAATTAAAGGAAAATTGAATTAGCCGCTATTAAATTAATAAAATATTACACTTGTATGTAATTTAGTAAAAAAGTAACATAATAACTTAATTCACGATATATAAATATTATTATTACGTAATTAAACATAAATAATTTATATAATTAAGTAAACTATACTCTTTAAATAAAAGTTTGTTTAATTAAAATATATATGTGTATGTGTGTGTATTTATGTATATATATATATTATGCAATATATTATATATAACGAATTATACATAAAATTGAAAAAATTAAAAACTTGAAGCTAATGCACAAATATTTTAAAAGTACAACTTGAAAGATGTATAAATAAATAATTATGCAAAAACTAATTATATATGATAATTAATACTAAAATATTATGAATGCGAACTAAATAATTATGTAAAAAGGGTAATTTTAAAATATGCATGTATATATGTATGTATGTGTGTGTGTGTGTATATATAAAGTTGAAATTAGACGTGGCATATGGAGATCAAAATTGGGTGTCAACAATAGGTTCCTTTGTACCCTTTGTTCCTTTTCTTTTATTGTTGTTTCCTCTATTTGCTCACTTTGTTTTGGAGATAAGTCAACCTCCTTTGTCACCTGTTTTATATTATTAGAGATATCATCTTCTCCCCTTTCATCTTCTATGTTATGTGACCTGTATCTTTCTTTTTATTTTTGGTGGGGTTATTCATAAAATTGTCTCCTCTCGTTCCTCGATTCTTCCCCTCTACCGAATACTCTTTCCAACTATGTGTATCCTTTTCGTCGATCCAAGCAATGTATTTGTATTATCAAGTGATGAAATTTGTTAAGTTGAGCTTTCGATCTTCCCCCGGGTCCCTCTTTTTTATATTTGGATTATCCAATCTTTCTCCTTTTGTTTACTTTCTCGCTTCCTCATTTCTTTGTATCTTTATATGCTCTTGACCATTATCCATTGGCTATTCTATGTCAGGGTTTCATCTCTTCTTAATCTGGAAGATTCAAATCTATTATTTCTTTATGTTTGTTTTGGATTTACATCGCTCTATTGGTTGCTCGTCATTCCGATTCTTTTTTTCTTTATATTTACTTTTCTTTCCTCTATGGTCCAGTGTCTACCAAAGGAAGCTTCAACCCACCTTACTAGTTGCTTATGGGATTGCATCAATCTTCTCCATCTCATTATCAAGAACTTCAAAGGAATTATTGAGTCAGATTATTTCCTATATTGTATTCTTAGTTTTTTTTCACCGTTTATTTATTTTTGGTGTATCTTTAAATACCTTGTTGTTTTTGGTCACATAAAAACCCTTATAATTCATGTCATGGTCTGGATATTTTGGTTGCATGCTTTTGTTGTTATTTTCCCGTTGATTCTTTTTAAGTCTCGATATCCTTTTAACTTGACCTTCGTATCTTTGTCTTTTTGATTTTTACTTCTTCTCCTCTTGTTTTCCTCTTCCTTAGTATGTCTTAGCTCGGGATGAAGAATAAAGCACTCATCTTCCTTATGTCCTTGTAGCTTCCATATGTCTTGCAAATATTTAGGCATGTAGTCATATTTAAGTTTAATTCAAGAAGATATTATTTCTCCATTATTAGCTTCTTTATTTTACACAATTTTCTCGAAAATTCTTTAATAGATCTAGCCTCCACTTTGACCTTCGCACAATCAAATCTAGATTGATTCTTGGCTGCCATATCAATATGTAGAGGTGTCTCTATTGCTTTTTCTATTGAAGACAACGATTCCTTGACAAAAAAAATTAGGTGTACATGGGAAATGAAATCCGTGATAACGCTCGTAGCTGTTTCAAGCCGTTTGAGCCAAGGTTCCTATTTTAATGGTCTCATCTCGATAGTAACCTCCCTTAAATTTGAGTAAATAAGCAAGTTTTGATATTACATGGCCATAATCCTCCATTGTAGTTAACCTAATCGACATGTCTATCACGTAGAGTTCCTTCCGTGCATTCTGATTTGATTTCACATTGAAGCGTAACTATTTTGTGAATCTTGTCCAGCCTCCGTCCATCCATATCAAATTTCTATTGCAAATTGAAGATTTTCTTTTTAAAAAAACTTAATAATATTATTATCTTATTATAAAATTACAATAATATAAAATTATGAATTAATAATTTTTTATTAAAATTTTATTATCCATTGGAGCTATGTTTTTAACTTGTTGCTAAAAAATTTCTGTGGAATTGAATTTGTTGTAGGATCACCGGGAGCAAATGGTCAGCCATCACCGCCATATCTCGTGGTGTTCCGACGTAAGGTTAGGTTGGGTAGGCAAATCTAGAGGGAGAGTGATTTTCTAGAGAGAATGAATTGTTGTTATCTTATTCTTACTCCAACTTTGAATTATTCTTCCAATAATTTTTTGTAATTTAAAATTGTATATCCAATTTTTGATGCATTTACCACCATCTTCCGATTTGTTGAAGTACTTTCTCTTCAACCATTCAATCATTAAGCACTTCACCTTCAACTTCAATGGTTGAAACACTTTTCTTCAACCTTCAATATTGAAACACTTTCTCTCTAATATTTCAATTGTTAATGAACTTTCTCATCAACCTTCAATTATTGAAGCATTTTTCTCAACCTTCAATTCATGAAACACTTTCTCTTCAACCTTTAATTATTGGAGCATTTTCTCAAATATTTCTATTGTTGATGAATCTTCATCAACATTAAATTGCTAGATCAGAGCATTTTCTCTCAAACATTTCAATTATTGATTCACTTGTAGTTAATCAACTTTCATATTTTTTCGCCCACTTTTCTCTAACTTTTAAATAAAAGTTTCCTCCTCTTATTTCATATTTGCTTATACCTATTTTCTTTTGTAATTTTTGTGCACCATCCTCTCAACATGATTATTTTTATACATATATTAGTGGCTCCGACATTTACCAACATACTCATTTGCTAGATGGTTTTCAAGATAATCATTGGCCGACAAGAGTACACAGTTAGCGCCACTCGCCAACGATGAAAGCTATTATATTCTCTACTAAGATTATAGAGGTTTTAATACTTCACTAAAGAAAATATTTAATTAATAAACCAAATTTTTTGTTTGAGTGTGCTCTACAAATTCTCCACAACTTCTCTATGCTATTCTCTATCATAGAAAATAGCTAGCAATGGCTCTATTTATAATAATAAGAAACCTATTTTAACTAAAAACAAGAAAATTTATTCATATATAATTCTGACTATATAACTTATTTAAACATGATTAAAATATTAAATTTTAATTAATTTAATTTTTTACTCCAACTTTAAATTATTCTTCTAGTGAGACATCAAAATTGTTCAAAAATATATTGTAACAGCTACTTCACCTACTCTAAACATAAAGAAGCATTTTTCCATTTTCTCCGTATAATAAGAATGGAGAAAAATTAGAATTGGATGATATTATTGAAATAGTCATTACACAACCTAATAAATATATAATATAATAATTATAATGATCTATTTGCTTGTCATAATTTAATTACACTATAAGTATAAGGGTATTACCAGATTGTACAAATGTAATTACACAATTAGATTAATAAAATTGTAAATAAAAATTAATTTATAAAATTGTTAATATTTGATAAATATGTGCCTTTATAAACGATATACTAAATTAAGTGTTTATGACACACATTATTTCTTAGATATTATTATTAATTGATAAATATATATATATATATTTTATAACTAAATATTATTAAAAATAAAAAATATATTTTTCTAATTAATAATTTTTTAATTTAAGTTTTAAATTAACTAGCTAGGTTGATAAATATCAAAATCATGAAGGAGATCAATATGGACTACATATTTGACAAAAAATTATAATATAAATATAATGGCATACCCTATTTGTGGGGTTACACTGCATGTTACTGGTTGCACGCCATAAAATTATTCAAATGATTGAAAAAAAAAAAAATAATTTATCAATTCAAACCGAAAATGAATGTATATGCATGATCAAATAAGAAGTCGAACTACAAAATAAAACAATTGGAACCAAAAAAGAATATAAATTTTATATTTTTTATAAAAAATTAACATCCTACCGTTATGTCAAATTTAAACATAACATAAAATAAGTTCTAACATAACTTAATTAAATATAATTCAAATGAGAAGAATGGAATGAAAGATAAATAATGTAAAGTGAAAATATATTTTAAAATTAAAAATTATAATTTCAAAATTAACCATTAAATTCTTATTTAAAATTAAAAGTAAATTTGTAATTACACAAGAAATTACCAAGAATTTCCATCCCCCTCCCCCTTCCTCTCGAGAATTTAATGTAATTATCCCTTCCGCTTACGCCAAATTCCCTACTAATCAAGTAATTACTTCACCAAACAATCGCGGTAATTACAATTCCAAGCATTAAAATTCTTTAATTTTATAATGTAACTTTAGAAGGGTCTTCACAATGTACATGAGAGATGCTCAGTTACACTTCAACATTTTATGACTTTTTTGGCAGGCTATATCAACTACATAAAAAACATGGGAGTATAATTTTTTTACATTAATTTATTATGCTTCGTTTCATTTTATGTGACACCCATTCATATATAAGCACACCGTTTAAAAAAAGAATATAAGATTTTTTAAAATTTATGATCTAAATAAATCTTAGACACTTGTATGATTATAAATCATTTCATTGGGTGAATAAACAAAGAACTTTAAAATTATGAAGTTATTTTTAACTATAAAAATATGACATTCTCTTTTAGACAAAAAAATTATATCACATAAATTAGAATGAAAAAATAATTTAACTATAATAAATAAATATAATTTGATATATACACAGATAGTTCATTCCTTAAATTAAAATTGATGCATAACCCAAGGTGAAGAGGAGGGAAAAAGACAAGAAAAAATTACTAGATGCATAATTTTTCTTCGTGGATATCACTAACTATGAATACCACTCAAAGCCTTCTTACTTTATAACTCAAAAGTAACTCAATTATTTGTTTCACTCACAGTTACTTAACCATTACATTCACAAAGTTACTAAACCAATTAGATAATTTTTTCATTTAATTTTTCTATATAAATTTTATTTTAACTAAATTTATAAGAAACAAAGAACTACTGTATTTTTAACCATTTTTAACCTCCTCCCACTTGACCCACCCATTACAAGAATGCAATTTTGATATTTTTCATTTTTTTGTTTAAAAGAATGCTTCTTCTTTTAAATTTAGAAGTAATTCAAATTTTTAAAATTTTCTATTCTATTTCTTAATGAGTAAAATCTTATAATTAAACAACAAAATTCGACACATTTATTCTTCATAATCGAGGCTAGCATTTTAAAATAAAAATATTAAAATAAGAATATGAATGAATATTATTAAAATGGCAAAATCATAAACTTAAAATTTAGGGGTCGGATCAAGGCGGGTTAATAAAATGGTTAAAATGAGTAGGTTTTTGTTTCTTATAAATTTGAGTTAAAATAAAAAATTTATACTAGAAAAAATTATATAATTGGTTTAGTGACTTTAAGTGAGCTAAACACCACAAGCAATGACTTCATGAAATGAAACATCAATACGCTGAGTGACTTTGAGTTATAAAGTAAAGAAAATGACTTTTAAGCTCGAACTATCCATAACATGAATTACATGAAAAATTAACTCAATTTAAAAAGGAAAAGCTCAAATATGTCATCGAACTTTAGAAAAAGGCTCATTCATGTCATCCTTTAAAAAGTCGTAATATGCCACCTGCCGTTACTCAAATGACTCATCTATGTCATTATTTTTTAAACAGATCCAATATCCGATTTTTCCAAACCAAATTGGACACGTATCCTATTTTTATTGGGTCACGTCAATTAAAAAAAACCACCTAATAAAAATATCCATCCAACTACCCCACGACCATTCCTTCATTGACCCGAACCATGACCATTCCTATTAATAATTTTGAAAATCGCTATTGAATCTCAAGTAAGATAAATATAAATAAACTATTTGGGAAAGAATCGATAAATTTACATAAATAAATTAATTTTTAACGGATAAAATGAATAAATTTTTCTAAAATTTATTACATAATTAAGCTTTTCCCATTCTAAAATTATAAATTCTGGCAAAATCAAAAGAAAAGAGAGCCTTAGAAGGGAGGTAACGAGAAAGAAAAAGGAATAGCGGTTGTTCTGACAGAAAGGGAATTCTGTGGTTCAGTTAACTTTCTACCGTCTACGCTTGGGAATGACAGGAGTAGTCATTTCCAGTTAGGCCAATCTGTGCACTTCTAGGGAGCGGTTCGTAAGCGGGACAATAAATAATAATTTTAAATAAAATATAAAAATATGTTAATTTTATATAATAAAAATATTAATTAATTTAAAATTATTTATTTTATTATTAATATTATAATATATTTTTTTTGTTTTTTTAATTTATAAGTTAAAAATTATAAGTTAAATTTTCTAATTTTAACTTTATTTATTCTATTTTCCTACTAAACAAACCCCAACAAATAATTACTCTAATAAATAATTTTAAAAATAAGATTCGAACACTTGCTTCGGATTCATTTTCAACCTAATTACTCTAATATATAACTTTAAAAATAAATAAATGGGAGATAGAATAATTGAAGACAAACGAACTAATTATATTAGTATAATATTAAGATACTTCGCAATCATATAGCTTAGTAAATATGCAAATATGAATTATAATAATCTGTCCGTTGGTAATTAAAATTACAGTATAATTATAAGTATATTATTTCGTTGCACAAATATAATTAATAGTTAAATTAAATTTAAAATAAAATTTAATTATAAAAATTTAAAATTAATATTTAAAATTTTGAATATTTTAAATATTTGAACAATTTGAAATATTTTTATCTATTTTGTTTTTATTAATAAATATTAAAAAATTCAAAAAAGGAAATGAATAAATAATATTAAATTAAGTATTTAATTAAAATTAATAATATTTTAATTTAATTAATTATAAATTTTTAATTTTTGTATTTTAATTAAATTACATGTTTTTTTTGTTTTTTTAAAAATTAATATTACAAATATGGGCTACCATAAAATTATTTAAATATTTGATAAAAAATATTTTATTTTTTTAATTATAATCTTTATGATTTACTTTTTCTTTATTTATTAATTTTTAAAACAAACTTGAACGTCTTTTTATTTATATATAATTCAAAAAAAAAATTAAAAAAGTTAACATAAAACTCTTATGATAAATTCGAACATAACTTAAAATAAGTTCAAACATAAATTAAGTAAATATAATTCAAAAGAAAAGAATAAGTCTATAACATACTCCAACAATAAAATTTTACTTATAAAAAACTAGAATAATAAATGTATTTTGTTAAATGAAAAATAAAAATAAGAGATAAAAATATGAGAATTACGGAATCAAGAAGTATTGCTGAGAAATGAGAAGAAAGAAAATGAAAGATAAATAACATAAAATTAAAACATAGCAAACCCTAAGAGTGGTATTAATATGCTAAATGAAGGCGCACACAAATTTAGACTATCATTTACCATTAATCAAAAACTTAATTTCCTAAATTTCCTCCCAAAAGATACTTAAAGAAGCAAGAAAGCAACGCTCTTTGACTGAAGGCGGACTTAAACTATAACATGTCACCACATTAAGTTCATAGAGGAATTGAAATCAAATAGCCTCAAAATTTAAAACAAACATATATAAATAAATGTTTCTTTAAATTAATACCAAATAAATAAGTTCGCTATATGTTTCTTTAAATGCCAATCTTGGACGGGTGGAACAGGTCATATAGCAAACATTAAATAGTCCGCTATATAATATAAGCCGCATTGGCTTTCAACCGAAAACCTAACCCCCCCCTCCCCCTTTCCTTTTCTTTACCGAACTCCAGATGGTCTCACAGCCCCACCTTCATATTTCTTCTTATTGCGTAACACCAAATCAAGATTGAAGCTATATTAGATGCAAGGAACAGGTATTAAGGATCCAAAATTTCAAAGTTTCAACAACCAATCTAATTCAAAATTTCCATTTTACAAAATCTTCCATTTGTGTATTTATGTCTTAAATTCTCTTATTAATTGATCAATATATAAATTTTCAACATATATGAATTGATTGTTGTTATTTATTTTTTTGTAATTGGCTTGTTATTGATTTGTTTTTTGTTTTTTTTTTTTAAAATTGGCCTGTAAGTTAGATTGTTGTTAAATTAAATTGTTGTTCCGTTAGTTTGTTTCTTAAAAAAACTGGCCTGTAAGTTATTAAATTGTTGTTCCGTTAGTTTGTTTCTTTTAATTTAAATCTTTTTACTATGTATATTCATTAAATATAAATTGATAATTATATATTAGGTTCCTTTAATAAGTGATGTAATGCATTAAAACCATTATTATATATTATTTAGAAATTAGCCTTCGTAGCACGTTTTAATAAAACTTGAACTTACTAATTATTAATTAGAAAATAGTATTTATTATTAGTTCGAATTAGTGCGTAGTAATTTGTAATTAATAATTAGAGTAAACATATATGTTCGTTATTATTATTTGTTAAGAGGTTATTAATTAGTAATTAGTAATTGAAATTTAAATCTACAAATTAATAAATAGTAATTTGTAAGTGAAAATTATTAAATATATTTAGGGATTAGTAATTAGCATTTAGCAATTAGTAACTATTAATTAAAAATTAGAAATTGTAAATGGATGATTTTACAATATATGTACAACGTAGAAAAAGTTATTTTTTATTAATATACAAATTAGAATTCTGCGCTAATATGTAGTAATTAGCAAGTATCAATTAGAATTATTGAAAATAAAATTGAAAAGACGTTCTTACTAATGAAATTAGGTGCATGTGTAGTTTTTATCATTTATCACGAGTGTGTCATAAAACCCGGGCCTCCAGATGGCACACTTCCTGGCTTACAAGGCTCCCATAGGTCCGAGTCGATATGGCGTAGTAGCATATCGTTTGGTGCTTGTACGAGGCTCCAGGCAGAACGATCCTTGGAATTTACTTCGGCTCACACCCGCCTCATGAGCGCGTTGCAAAGAACATATCTACGAAGTTATATCGTGTTGTTCGAGTAGATAGAATACAAGTATGACGGCTTCCTTCTGACAATCATGATTGAATGATGGAGGCCGTAGACTCATTGCTTTCATCTACCGTTCACGAGGTTACGATTACGCTGCGGTGATGCAGTTATGTTTGGTTTGCGATCGATGGTCGTAATTTACTTGTAGGACCCTGGATACTGACTTTGCCTTGACATAGTTTGCTACATAGACTTAGTGGTTGCCTCCCAACATAGGAGGATATAAATGATAGGAGTCGAGTGAATGTACACATTAGTCACATTCTTTGAGATCACAGAGACAGAGCTCATTGGAGTGTTCTACTCCAGCTGAGAGAGTTGAGAGTATAACCCAACTATACATGCTTCTTATATTGGGGGATCTTATTTCCGGGCATGTCGGAAAATTATTGTTTTTACTATATCTACCATTACGATCCCATCAAGGATGTAGGGACCTATAGCTAGGGTAGTGATAACACTCAATAAAGCTCTCCCTTTTAAAGGAGTTGGTCATGAACACAGCTTAAAAATAACCAATGAGTGTTGAATCACACATAGATTGGAAGATGATCCAAAAGTTGTAAATTAACTCAAATTAGCTAGAGTCATGTCTAGACAACATAATGTAAATATTAGAATAAAAAAGATATAAGTATTGATATCAAAATTGTAAAACAAAATAGGGCAAGATACTTGTTCCAATCAACAGAGCGACTACGAAGTGTGCATTGATGGAGCGTTAACTTGATAGGGTTGATTGAAGTTACTTAGATTCGATTAGAGCATAGAGAATATTGATTATAGCTACAATCTCTATGTTTCAACCAAAGGATGTGTTTACCTTGAATTTTCTCAAACCCCAAGCCAATCAATAAACCAATTAACAAAGCTTGAAGAAGATTTAACCATTCTACTTAACTCCTTAAGTGGAGTGGGATGAATATGGGTCTTGGCAATCTCTAGCCTGCCCAAGCATCACACACCCAATACCTCATTATTGAATCCTCACCCAAACCTCACTTCTTCAAGCAATAGAAAAATAAGAGCATAAATCAATGTTTGCAACCATCAATTAATGAATTAAAACTCGAGGAAATAATAGATCCATGCTTATTACTTCAAATCTAAGAACAATCATCAACACTCAATCAAATCTAGAAACTCCATCATGCAAACATACCCCTAGCAAGAAATTTAGTACTGTAAGTGAACAGAGAGAAATTATACCCATAAGAAATTCCTCTAAACTCATCATATTAAGTAAGTAATGCCAGATCAGAACAATGAGTCTTTTTGTCCAATGGAAATTGAAGAAGAAGAAAGTAATTGTACTAAACTTCATCTTCATTCACTTTCCTACAAAATCAATATGATATAATGTGTGAATGTACAATTAGGGTAAAATTCAAAAAATTTCTTGTACAAGCCAAAATTGTCCTTGGATGCTTCTTAGGTCATTTGTGCCAAAGCCGGACGATTTTTCGGGATAACAAGCAGTGGTCACTTGCGCAACACCTGTTTTGCGGTGTGCCCATCTACTACACAGACCCTTCAACAGGCTTAAGCAAAGGTTTCTGCAAATCATCTATGATGCACTTGTGTTCAGATGTCAATCAGGTTCGCAAGAACAATTTCACAAATCTTCCAACTTCATCTATGTGGTAACTCGTTTTCAAGAAAAAGCCTATAAAAGGACACGCAAGTTCCTTTTTCTTCCAAATGCATCTCTTCAGTTCAATTCTTTCATTTTCTTTATTTAAATCAAAATGTCTCGTATAAAAAAGGCATAAAATATCTTATTTTGTATAAAAATAAAGCAATAGCTCATACTTAAAAAGCCAAATGAGTTGGTAAATTACCAACGCATTGGGCAAACAATCTTGCATTCTTATACAAAGTTGTTGTGTCACTATCCATGGGACATGTGAATGACATTTGTGAATTTCTTCCTCTCTCCTTCAAGTAATATAATATATCGATACATTTAATTATGTAAAGTATACTAATTTTGAGATGAATTAAATTATTTTTTTTGTCACGTTAAGGCATGGTGTTGGGAGAGATCTGCCTCTCAGCCTATACCTATCGGGCCAAAAATACAAATGTATCAATAAGGCATCGATAGTGTCATGCCTCGCTCACATCCTCGGGCATGACCGGCACCTCGAACCACAAAAGAGGCTTGAGCGAACCTCGATCCGACTTACTACTAGCAAAGAATACAATAAAGCATACGTGAAAGCAATAAATTATAATGAGCTCAACTTAAAGAAAGACAAAATCGATAAACTGCAACCGACAATATATGTTAATAAGTAACATCAATGACACAACTCTCTAAATAGTCTATGAAGCCTCTAAGTCTCGAAAGATGTGCATCGAATTTATACATACATACACATACGCACACACATATATGTATGTATGTATGTAAATATATGTATTTATATGTATGTATATGTATGTATATATGTATGTATATGTATGTGTATATATATATATATATAGAGAGAGTCTACCAACTAAAAACTTGTGAGCTTCTATGCTCAAAACTTCAAGTTTTAAAAACAAAACTTTACTTTAGTTCTTGAAAATCATGCTATAACCTAAACTGTCTATATGAAAATCCACTTATAAAATTCTCTCGGGTAACCGCTCAACTTTAGTTTATGAAAATAATGCATATTTCTAACAATACAAAGTCACCACGACTTCATGCAATTGGGGTTCAAGGGATAAGGAGACATGAACCATAATCACTAACTAATCGAGAGAGTAAGGATTTAAATCAACAATCAAGAGATACAAAGATAGAATATGATATGATGAAGAATTCAATCAATGAAACAATTCAACGTATAGGGACGAAGATCAAATTATGAAATTGGGCAAAAATCCTAACTTTCACTTCTATGAAATCTTTCTAGATGTAGGATATGAGGAAGAATGAAATTTCTCACTATGATTAGCCTTATATACCTTAAATCATTCAATCTTCAATGGAGAACTAAAACTAACTCAAAAACCCTTAAGAACTCAAAACCTTAATGATTCCTAGTTTTCATCAAGAACCGCATTAGAACCCATATAACTTAGGTTAGTAATTGTTAGTTTAACCTTAGGAATGAAGGAGAAGACTGACCTTGGAGGAACTTGTGGTTGGGGATGTTTGGAGAACTTAATCTCTCTTCAAAATCATGAAAGTTAGAGAATATAAGGTCCGGACGCTTGGCCATCATATGGGTAATTTTAGGAATGATTTCCAACTCAATAATTAATATATATATATATATATATATATATGTATGTATATATAGAAGTGGGGTGAGGACATGGTTCACGCCATACGACCATGGCACTGTACTTACTTCAAATTTTGCCCCATGCCGCGCCCTCATGGAGCCACCCCGATGAATTTATTTTTAACATTTTGGTCCTTGGAACTAGATGTCTCTATAGCGCCATCTCGATGAAAAATAGTTGTCTCAAGTTTAGTCCCGAGCGTTGGATGCCCTTTATAAAGCCTAATTCTGAAAGTGCCTCAATAAAATATACATAACTTTACTCCGAACTCCAATTAATGCAAGATTGGATTTATTGGAAATAGAAATCAAACGACTTCAATTTGATGGGTTGAATCACCCAAAACTATTTTATAAATTGGGAGTTATAATTATTTAAAGTTGAGAAAGAACTTACATGAAACCAATCGGCAGGGAAAACTCTCAAATTCAACTTTATGCTAGAGATTTCTTATTACTATAATTTATATCCAATACGCTTCCCACACTTAAAAATAGATATTAATACCTAGTTTTCATAAAATTTTTGTTGATTCAGTCTATCTACATACCTAACAATTTCAAACATAACCCAAAAAGTCTCGAGGTGTTACACGCATACGCTAGGCGTTGGACGCGAGGGGTTGACTGTGGAGGATGATTAACACTTGTCATCCCGATTAGAGATCAACTCAACCAATTCGACGGAGAATCAGTTAAACTCTATATTTAATTTTATGTCAACATAATATTTAATGTTTTATTTGGCATATTAGAATATATTTTTATTTTAAATGGTTTGTGTACATCCTAACCACCATGCATACATCGCGCCCGGCACCTATGACCGGCTTTTATGGTTGGCACGAATGCCTATGATTTGCTTAGAGATCATTGATATCATTGCCTAATCGAGTGATCTGTGGCGCTTGATCGTCCACAACACATGCCGTTTCCTATTTGGACAAATACTCACTCAACATCATTAGCGAAAAGGTTTGCTTCACCTTTTCTTTGAGATGTTAGATACTAGTTTCAGCGATAGGGGCAACCAAGAGGGTAGAAGAGTTGAGGAGGCTCCATGGTGTCTCATAGCTACATACCAACGAGTGGTTCCAAGGTATACACAATTGTTGGGTGAGGAAACTTGCAGGCCAGGGCAGGTGAGGAGTGCTGGAGACTTCACAAGCCACCAAATGATGAGTACAAGAAGAGAATACCTCTAACCGTATGGCCAGCATTAGTTCAAGTCCTTATGGAAAGATTGTTTCACACCCAACCTACACCCTACTTATTTTACTACAAGTATTTTTGACATTTTTACCTAATTACAAACTATTTTACCTTTTACTTGTTCTTTTAAATAATTTAATATTATACTTAATATATTATATAACATTTATATGTTAAGTAGTATCTCATTTTTTAGCGCATAATTTGCAAGCATTTGTCATTTTTTACTTAAATAGCTTAGAATAATTTTATCATATCATAAATATTATAGTTTTATTCTTCAATATTTTAAATCTTGCATTATCATCATATTCTCAAATTGATTTATTTCTAAATTAATTTTCATTTTAATTATTAATCTTGCAAAATCATTAATTAGTATTTTTATACTACCTCATTACCATATTATATCTATTTTCTACTTAAATAACCTTTTGTTTCTTAAAATCTATCATAGCATTTACCATCCATACATATTTAATTAATTTGATAGTATTTAATAATTAAAATTATTATTATTATTATTACTTATTTATCAATATTATTTATTTATTCTGGTACTTTTCTTTTCATTTAAATCAACCCAAATTTAGTTCATATCAATCTCAAATATTCTTAATTCCCTTCACGTAATTTGCACCCTCTCTCATTTTAATTTTATATGAACTTAAGTTTGATTTTCTTCCGTTATTCCTTTCTTTTCAATTCGCATTTTCATTCCTTAAAATTATTGTCTCTATTTCATACGCTTCTACTTAAATTTTATAGCATAATCTCCTTCCATATTAGAATTTTTTTTTTATCATTAATTTGTACTAGTCAAATCTTTTTATATCCATAAAAATTCCCAAAATCTTTTCTTTTCTTGCCAAATATTACTCTCTCTCAATTGATTCTTTGCAATTTATTACTCACTCGCTTAATCTTCTTCTAAGCAATCCTAATCCAAACTTGTTTTTCTATTTCGCTTGATAAATTTAATTCTTTCCATATTATGTTATTGCCTTCCTTTCTCTTGTGGTTGTCTTTCTCTTTCGAAAGATCCTTCCTCTCTATCTCTAATTATATACAAAGTTTTATTATCATTGGAGATTTTTTTTTAGACAAGATTATTCCACAATTATGCTATCATGTTTCCTATCATTTTATTATGTCAAGAATTTTTCATATTTTCTTCTCTTCCTATCCTTACGAACATTACAATGGCTTCATAAAAATAAAAAAACCTTTTTCTTTTCTTTCTAACATTACATGAAGAAAATATTTTGGGTAATCCACTATCTCCATCTGCACTCATAGCCATCGAATTTAATATTTTTAATTATAAACTTTTGAAACCATCATGACTTTATTGCTCATCGAAAATATCATAAACTCCATAGAAATAGTAGCCAAAAATCACTGGAGATTTCATGTCCTTTGATCCTAGTTTGGCCTGTGCAAGAGTAAGTTTTTCTTCTTTTTATTTATTTTTATTTTTGAATATTTTCTTAATAATATTGAATAACCCATTGACTGCAAATGTCTTTTTTTTATTTCTTATATTGTGTTTACTTTTATATATGATTCTCTATAGAATGAAGTTGATGTTATACAATATTGATTATTGATTTTAATTATCAAATAATTATTGCTAAGTATAAATTGTTTTGGGTAGTATTATTTTTTTGTTCTTGTTGAGGAAACTTTGGTCGAAAAGAATATTATAAGAGTGTGCTAATTTTGATGAACTGAATGTTGGTCTTGGATTGAAAAGATTTGGATTTGATTAAATGAGATTCCTTTGATCTTCTAAAGTTGCAAAATAATAAGAGTAACTAATTTAATGTTTTTTTAAAAAAGCAAACTTTCCATGCTTGGAGTTACGTTTCTCATTTCACTTGTGCCAATGTCTCTTTTATTTTATGCTTATTGATGCTATTTATTTTTAACCTTTTTTCTCATTAATACATTTATATATGTTAGTTTTATTCTATATTATCATCTTAAGATAATGATTTAATACAATTTGCTGAGTTAATTACTTTGAAATTGTAGGTTGTTGAAAATAAAAATGTTCTGGCCTCTACCAAACATATTTATGTCCTACTAATTAATCATAAAAAATAAATAAGATAAAAAAAATAAAAAAAATAAAAAAAATAAAAAAAATAAAAATATTTTTAATTTTTATGTGCTTACTTCGACCGAGAATTGTTATTACTTTTATTTATTAATTCTTCTTCTGATTAGTTAAATATTAAGAATAGGCATATACTTTCACCCTCCCCCCCTTTAAATATTTTTACATGTACACTACAATGGAATTGCTAATACCCGCCCGAGGGGTAAGGACTGCACTCCGGTGCCCTAGTGAGGGACTGGGTTCGCAACCGTGAGCCTAAGCACATTCGGTGCCCGCTAGCTCTATTTGCATTTCGAATAATGGCTATATAACTGGCCAGAAATACAGCTCCTCCTACCGGGCCTTAGCCAATTGTAAATATAGTTTCAGCTAACCAAGAGACATACTTATAAAGGGGAACCTATGCGGCCGACAAGGCCTATGTTGTCTAGTCATCTCAGACTCGACATAAAGAATATCAGATAACTACGTGACCGGCAAGGTCACTAATACTATCGCATTATGGCCCCACATGGCCAAATACAATCGAATGCTAAACAACTAAACAAACGCACGTCTCACACGACCGGCACAACTAACCACAGGAGATGTATATATACAATCCGCAAGCCTATATGAGTACCGATAAAAGTGACAAAATTTTCTCTCTATAAATCAAATCAAAATTGGAATTATAGGAAAAAAAAAAAAAAAAAAAAAGAATTCGATTCTAAGCCTGGAGAATGCCCATGAACCCATATACTGCAACAAAAGAAAATGAATCAACCTCAATAATGCCCTCCTGGATGACAAGTGAGCCGATGACTCTATAAGCCGGGCCGGAATCACGAGGGATCGCCCTCGTCTATGAGTACCGCAGTAAGTAATGCAAATACTAACGGGCGCGCACACCGGTACCGAGTATGCAAAGCAACCGAACACATTCAATAATAACAACATAACTAGCAACTTTGAATAGCTGGAAATATCTGAATCCGTAAGAACCGGCATAAGCCGAATCGACTTTTCTCAGATCGCGATAGGGCAGAGCGTACTGGCCAACGTGAGACCTTCTCTCTAATAGCTCATATATAACATATAAATACATATATATAGCAAGCAAGAACCAATACTAACCCCCATAAGCCGGATGGTGTCAATCAATCGACAATCTATATACCCCTACCTTGGCCAAAACCATCCAAAATAAGTCACTCCACTCAATTACTAACTACAGCACTCTACCGGCCCCCGGGTCTCCGCCTGGGCTATGGCCTCGATATAAATAATCATGGTTCCGAGTCCGGAGGACTCTGTATCAGATCAGAATCGTAACGGAGCCCTAAATTGCTCGGTGCATGCGCATACTGTAAACCGCATCGCTATGCCGATCAGCCTCGATATGGGGAAAGTTTCATCCCATCTTCGTCCTACTGGATGGCATGCCACTCCTGGAGTGACGTATGCCCACCACTCAGTGGGCGACACACTACCAACCCCGGGGCGGCGAGGACGCTCAAAAGGGTGCCTCACGACACAATCAAGTCTCAACAATCAATAATCACATATAGCAAGCATGTTTAAACCGAAAAATACTATCCGTATTCGATTTATTCGAACTCTTCGTGTTATACTGATTTTCATATTGCTCTATACCGAACTGGGATCTTTATTTGACCGCATACAAAACCAGAGCGTGATACTATCTCGACTGTTTGGCTAGTCCGTAGCCAAGATATCATCTGGCTCGTATGGCCATACTGTGAGCTGCTACTATCTATCCGCCCGATTTACTTTACTAACTTTTATTCTAATATATGTCATATTATTCTAAAAACATGCTTGCTAAACGCAGATCAGATATATTGAGTCTCGAATGATAACTCGCCATTTGGCGCCGCTTACTAACTTTCTGATCACGATATAACAACGCAAAACGTTTACCGAATCCTTGCAATAAAACTCAATATTCAACTCAGGAATTCATGAGTTTGCTGTATTATGCTAGGCTAAAGTTACTAACTTAAGAAATGTGCTTACATACTCTTTACTTCTAAGTTATCCGACTAACTACACTTAAACTCTACAAATTCAAATCTATTTCTCCCAACCGCATTCACATATATGTCACTGTGAACTAAATACACCAATATTCGCAAAGAAAACATCCTTTCGATATATTTATAGCCCAAACTTTGGCTTATCGAAAGACGGTCAAAAACTTGCTATTTTTGAAAGTCTAGAAGGAGAAATATTCACTTTAAGGCAAGAGCATACACTAATTTGGAGCAATTCCACTTACCTTAGCCTCGTAGCGCCGATTTATCGGCGAATTTCGCGAAACTAAATCCGTAGGGAATGCTCCTCTACCGCTAAATACCTCTGCATTCCCAGGTTAATTTAAATTTGATGCGTTGACGGCGTAATCCACCATAATTATCAATATCCTTCAGACTCTCGTTCGCGACCTCTCTCGAAATTTTTGATGTATTAATGAAATAAACCGAAGTGGGAGGCTTTATATACTTGAGCCTGGACAAGGCCAACGTGTCACGGAGCCAACGCGGAGGCTCCCCCTCCGTGACATGTTTCCATCGCGGAGGGGCTCTGCCCCGGCTCCTTCCGCGATGGTTCGTCAGGTTTCTTGTCCGGTCTTTTTTCGGGCCTTTTTCTAGCATGTATGGCATTCAAAAACTCTTAACCAACATGCGAATAGGCCATCTATGTGTCGAGAATTTTACGGGGTGTAACAGGAATAATATCGCTCGGATTTCTATTACAACAAGTGGAGAAGTCAACACGCAAAACAGAGCTTAGTGAAATCTTCATCCCGAGAGGGGTCAGGTACGTTTCAAAAAATGATGAAAAAGGCAGGCTATAGCTGACTTCTCGTATAAAGCACAAATACAGCTTTATAAAAATAAAGCAACTCGTTACTCCCTTCTTTCTAATTTTAGATGTCATTCTTTTAAAATTCTCAAAGACATGAAAATTTTTTATATGTTAAATTATCAACGTACTTTTATGCAATCAATATATAGATGTGTTTTAGCTATCAGTATTTTTTTTAAAATGCGTAAACATTTTATTTAGCACTCTTGAACATTTTAAGAATTATTTTCATCTTGTTTTAAGGCGTTTAAGAGAATCGATCATACAAAAAATGGAATAAAGGGAGTAACATAGCATTGGACCCATTTTCAGCCTTGTCATACCCTGATCCTACTATTTTATCCTTAACTTTATATATTGTTAGCTTATTATTTATTTTGGTATTCTATTTGAAAGCAACCATATTAGTTCCTTTGTATTTACTTTTCTAAATTTGTATTTTAGTTTTTCTTGATTGTTTGTGTTATTCAATTACTTTAAGTATTCTATTGAAAGTGAACAAGTATGTATCCTCTTCTTTTGTGCTTGTATAAATATTTCTTTTGGACTGAGTACATGTGCTTATTTTTAGTAATATAAATTTTCATGCTTAATCACGTAGCTATTTTTAGGCTTAATAATTCATCGACCATTTGTTGCTCGTTAATTTTCCCACATAATAATGAATCCGGAAGGTACCCACAGTTGTGGACATCTAAAGGTGCCCAACACCTTCCTTTCGAGGTAACTTGAGCCCTTACCTAATTTCTGGTGACGTAGACTAGTTGAACAAAGTTATCTGGTTAGTTAGTTTCGTCCGGTGCCCTAACGCACCATAGTTTGTTAGGTGGCGAATCTTCTTGTTTTTCAATCCTACAAGAGTTGGCACATGTCGAGTTTCATTTTTCGCGAGAAAAATGAGGCGCGACAGCATGGCGACTCCATTAGGAATTTTAGGCTCTAACCGTTACGGATTTTAATTATGTGAATTTTGTGTCTTTTTATTTTATGTGTACTCTTTACTTTTTATTTGTCTTGATTATTTTTGAATTATCATGAGCATCCATTTCCGTCCTCTCTTCATTCGAATTCTTTAACTAATTCCGTCATTGATTGTCTTAAATTAATTTATCTTTTCATTAATATGTTGTTTTCTTATTTACTTTATTTTATTTCCTTAATTCATAAAGATTTCTTCGATGTTTTAGATATTTTTTGCCTTTTTATGTCTTATCTAAATATTTGATGGCTTTCTAATTTAATTGTTAGAAAGAATTATTTTTCTTCTATAATTAACTTTTCATTGTTTGCTTCCTTAGTTAATCAATTTTCTTTTATATCGATATGCTTTCCCTTTATTTTATTTTCTTAACATGATTTAGTTTCCTTCCATGTTCATCCCTTTCCTTACTTCCCGATCATTTAGAGCATTCTGCAAGTTATTTATTCTATTTTTTTCAGAAAGTATCATCTGCTTAATTGTGTGACTAAATGAATTTATTTATTTATTGCCTTGTATTTTAATGTCATTTTTTTTTTATAAATTGCATATATCATTAATATTTTCTCTACATGCTACATGTTTATATTTATTTATAAACTGTTATTTTTACCCTTTTTTCCTTTTTGAAATTTATATTCACACTTGATAACGGATGCGTGGTTTCATGGCCATTCACTATAAAAACACCCCCCGAGGAATGCCTCATAATTTGGTCGATTAGCGGGTGCGTCAACGGTCATGAGCTTCCTACTCTCAAGTTGTCTGCTTGAGGAAATCATGTCTCTAATAAACCATTTTTATCATGCCTGCTTATTTGTCGCTTTATAAATTAATTTGATTTCATATATATCTCTTTCTCCTTATTCCCCTTTATTTGTTGTCATATTTAGATTATTTTTCCTCCATGATTAATCTCTTTCCTTTCACCTTTTATTTATTTCCTTAAATAATCAATTTACTTTCATGTTTAATCCCTTTCATTCTACCTTTTATTTGTTTTCTTAATTAGTTAATTTATTTGTATATTTAATCTCTTTTCTTTTTTTCATTTCTTTGTTTATGCTTTTCATATAATTAATTTGTTCTTGTTGAATATTATCTCTTTAACTATAAAGTCACAAACTATTTTTCTTTTTTTATTTATTATTTGTTCCACTGCTTTATACTTATTATGTACTTTGTTAATTGTGTTTTCATTACCTGCTAATTGTTACCGCTTTATATAAATTGTTATTCCGCTCATACTTCTCCCACTTGAGAACTTCTCACTATCACACACTGTACACGCGAGTTGTGCTTTGCACTTCTCTGAAATTCTTTCGAACACCCATTTAGAGAGTTGACATATACGTGGGGTGAATGGATAGTTTTACTACCATGTGACCACGTTCCTTCTCGCATAAGAAACCTTGAGTCCGTGTCTAATCAATTCTTAGAAGTCTATATTAAGTCATGCACATATTATACTTAAGACATCTCGACACCCATGGTGCGTCTAGACTAATAGTTGACCTTGTCTAAAGTCCAAAGTGGTTTACTATCCCAAAAGGACATAATTTTATTTGCTATGTGCTAACTGCTACATATATATATCTTACCTACATGATTATTTATTTCCTATCTAGGCTACCTAGAATATCAAGTTTTAATATCTTCAAAATCACATCATGCTTAATGTCAATAATTACATAGTATTGCTTACCTTTACTCTTTTAGGCCTAAATCACACAATTCTTAAGGCCTAATTAATTTTTCTTCCTTTTTTTCGAATCATAACTTTCATTTTTTTTCAAAAAGCAAACGTCTTTCTATTGGCTCCATAACTACGTCAATTCATTATATTTGAGCTTCCTCCTGCACTTTCTTACGTGGGCATAATTTTTCAAATAAATTTATATTTCGCCTCAGGAATATCATAAATATTATCATTTCTTAATATTTTCTCCCTAACTTATAGAATTCTTGAATCATATGGATCCTCCATAACTTGTTCAATACCATCCAAACGCTACATTTTTAATATTCTACTCTGAATACGATCAATCTTCATCCACCATCTGAATTTCTTTACGCCTCAGATTTGAACTATGTCTGACCCGATTCTTGTTCTAGCAGAATAAATAGGCAATCCTATAAGGATATGATCTTTCCTTCTTTTTTTTTCCCCTTCTCAAATGTCCTATTTTAAAAATTGGGACAATTTCTATATCCCAAATAATCTTCTCTATTAGACAAAATCTTGAGCCTCCTGCTTTTCTTTTCTTCTCGAACGCCTTTAGAGTGAAAAATTTGGACAATTTTCTGGTCACTCGAATATTTTTTGCTACCTATTAAATTCTTTGACTATTCAAGCCAAGTGTCATAGAACTAGAAATTGGGGCAGATTTTTTGAATAAGTCAATTCTTCAAAATCTTTAGTCTTCTCACTAATTCAATACAAAGTTCCTTCCTGTATCTCATACGTTTATTTTCTCTGTTCATTCTTTCCAGCTCTACTACAAGCTTAGCATTTGGATATGTGTGAAATAATCATGCTCTCCAATATTATTCAAAATTATAAATTTCATCGCTATCATTAGGCCTCAGGTATTAGAACCTATCTTCTTCACCAAATCATTCTTTAAGCCTAAGTTATGGCCCATCTTTTCGATTTAAAGTCCTCTTTAACAAGTGTGCACTCTTTATATGTTATTTCTTAATTACTTTAACTTATGCAATGTTAAATTTTATTTTATNATTTTATATTTATTTATTTATAAAAAGGTTGCCTAGAATTTGAGCATCGATTCTGGTCATAATCTTCAATCCAAACTTATTTTAACAATGCCCAACATTTCAAATAATTTCAGTCTTTTTTGTGATCATGCTTTTAGCTCAATTTGAACAGTTGATTAGTTTACCTTCTCATTTTACCCCTATGTTTTCTCTACATATACTTTGAACACACACTTTCAGTATTTGTATCTTCAACATTCCTAATCCGATTCAGAGTTGAAGTCGCGATGCAAGACAAACCACTTCCTTTTGGACTAATGATTTTCTTTGAGTGAAGCAGGAATACAAAAGTTAAATTGGGGAATAATTTTTAGAAAAATCTTTAAAATTTCACAATCTGGCAACAAGGAGATGCGGAGCATTTTTGTGTCCTAAATTGAGGCAGAAATTTTTGAGGAATCCTCAAAAATTTCTCCAAGACGAATTGCAAAGTCCAAGACGTTGAAACTACAACAAGGAGCAAAAGACAAGCAAAGGTACGTATCAACCTTGCTTTTTAAAACTTACAATATTTTTTTGAATGCAGGAGTAACATGCACATAATACCATAAATATTCTCGTAGTCGAGAATGAATAAAGCCCTGCTCTCTCAAAATTCAGTGCAAAAGTCGAGCTACCTTACTCTTGGATTGCCAATTATTCGTATCAGACTCCTATTGAGCTACCTTCAAGTTATTATTATGCCTCCAGATTAAAATTACTATTGCGCTACTTTCAAGCTGTTATTATGCCTCCAGATTCAAATTGCTACATTCAAGCTATTATTGTGCCTCTAGATTCAAGTTATTATTGAGCTACTTTCAAGTTATTATTATTCCTCCACATTCAAGTTATTATTGAGTTACTTTCAAGATATTATTATGTCTCTAGATTCAAGTTATTGTTACGCCACTTTGTGCTATATTATGCTACTCTCAGGTTACTGCTATGCTACTTCAAGCTAATATTTTACTACTTTCAGGCTACTATTGTGCTACTTCGAGCTACTATTATGCTACTCTCAGGCCACTATTATGATACTCTCAGGCCATTATTATGATACTCTCAGGTTACTACTGTGCTACTTCAAGCTAATATTTTACTACTTTCAAGGTACTATTGTGCTACTTCATATTATTGTGCCACTATCGAGCTACTATTGTGTTACTTCAAGCTACTACTGTACTACTTTCAAGCTAATGTTTTGCTACTTATCAAGATACTATTGTGCTACTATCGAGATACTACCATACTACCTATCAAGCTACTGTGAATCGAGCTATTATAATTTGAGCCACTGAAATCATGCTACTATTATTTGCGTACGTCCGCCATAGAATAGAATGTTTTGGGTTCTTCCTCCCTAAATAATTGGGATAGTCTACCCTAAAATAGGACAATTGCGCTCGCCCGCCCTAAAAATAGATATTTTGGGTTCGTCCGCCCTATAAATGGACAATTGGAATAGTCCACCCTAAAATAGGACAATTGGGCTCCTCCGCCCTAAAAATGGATATTTTGGGTTTGTCTGCCTTTAAAAATAGGATATTTTGGGTTTGTCCGCCTTAAAAATGAATAATTGAGCCCGTAAATTAATCTTGAGTCCTACAATTTACATTTTGACCCATGATTTATATTTTGAGCTCGTTATTTATAATTGAGCTCGAATAATTGATTTTATCCGCGCTAAAATAGAATATATCAATTCTAAATAGTTTTATACATATATTCGAGTACTAACAAAACTTATCCAGTTTTGCAGATATTCTCCTAAGAAAATTAAAATTGGGACAAATATTTTTTAAGATTCCTCAATGTGTGTGTGTGTATATATATATCCTTGTTACTTTCTTCTAATGCTACTTTCATATTAGTCCAGATTTTTCTTATATTTTATTAATCATTTTATCTAGTAATGCTAAAGCTTGCAGGTACAAAATCAACAATAAATCTCTCATCAAATAGTTTACCCTCTGTCTTGGCTCTCATATCTCGATATCATCGCTAATTAAATTCTCATACACCTCTCATCTCTCCATTCTTATCACCTCATGCCACTTTCATCGTTATTCAAACCTTGTTCTATTAATTTCTTTTAGGGATCCCTTTCGTTCCTAAATCTAGAACTACACACGGCCTGATTCTCGTGAAATCCGAGATATGTAGGCGACTTGAAACTGAAATCTCGGCGACAACATCTTCACAACCCCATCTCGTTTCGTCCAGCCTCACCGAGATCATTCCCTCGGTCGAACAAAATTATCTACTAAGTCAACATTCTTTGCCCGCAAATACTGTTGATACCCAATTTTGATCTCCCTACACCCTACTTATTTTACTATAAGTACTTTGACATTTTTACCTAATTACAAACTATTTTACCTTTTACATGTTCTTTTAAATAATTTAATATTATAC